>VMDO01026054.1:0-27289 GCA_007922755.1 Pedetes capensis | reverse complement strand
AAAAAAAAAAAAAAAAAAAAAAAAAAAAAAAAAAAAAAGTAAAGTAGCCTGGGAGCAAAGTACTTGCAAAAATAGTGTGATGCCCTGAGTTTAGGCCTCTAGTACTGTAAAATACATGAATGAGTGAATGAATGAATGAATGAATGAATATGCCTTTGTTCCAAAGACAGAGAAAGGCTAGCAGCCATTCCAAATTAATAGAGACTAAGGACACATGATGTTGTTATGTGCCATTCAGTTGGGTTCAACAAATAGCAACCCTATGTACAACCAATGAAACATTACCTGGCATTATTATCAGTGCTTCTCTGATATTCATAGGGTTTTAGATGGCTCATAGTTTTGGAATTGGGCTGCCAGGTTGTTCTTCAAAACCTATAACACCCAGTACTCCCAGGCATCTCTCATCAAGATACTATCCAGAGCTGACTCCTGTTAGCTTCCAAGATCTGAGGGCATCGAATGCCACAGTGGTTACAGATGCCACTCTGCCCCCTCTGAGGATCTGGGTTCAATTAGTCCACCTCAGCACAGAGATGGACAAGGACATGGCAATTCACCCCAGAAGCAGTCCTGAATCATTGAAAACCCTATGAGCTTCACTATGAGTTGGACCCAACTTAGGCACTTAACAACAACAAATACACACAGAAACTAATGTGTGTGTGTGTGTGTGTGTATACACACTCATAGACAGATAGATACACAAATAGATTGGTATAGATATAGATATAGATATAGATCGATACAGATATAGATATACATAGACAGGAGAAGGACCAGGCAACACATGCCCAAGAAACAATCAGCCATTGAGAACACTATGAATAGCACAGAAGCACTAACAATACTGTTTCACCTGTTGTACATAGGGTCATGATGAATTAGACACCAACTCAATGGCACCTAACAACATAGATAGACAGATATAGATATAGATATAGATATACCCATATAGAAATATAGATGTATAGATAAAGTATCATGCTGGACCACAGAACAGAGCCTTCATTATGGATTGTACCTCAACATCAACAAAACAAAAATCCTTTCAACTGGGTTAGTATGCAACTTCATGATAAATAGATAAAATATTGAGGTTCAAGGATTTGCTTTACTTTGTTCTATAATCAACACCTGTGGAAGCAGTAGTCAAAAAATCAAAGGATGCATTCCATTGTGAAAAGCTGTTGCAAAACACCTCTTTAAAGTGTTGAAAAGTGAAGATGTCACATTGCACATGAAGGTATGCCTGTTTCATGGCATGGTATTTTCAGTTGCATCATAGGGTGATGTTTGCCTGTGTGTTCAGTAAGGGAGAGAAGAGAGGAATTGATGCTTTTCCATTATGATGCTGGAGAAGAATATTGAATATGGACTGCCAAAAGAACCAATAGGTCTGTCTTAGAAGAAGTGCTACCAGAGTGCTCCTTGGAAACAAAGATGTCTAGACTGCATCTTATATATTTTGGACATGTAGTGAGGAGGGACGAATCCCTGGAGAAGGGCATCATGTTTGGGAGAGTGGCAGGTCAACAACAACAAAAAAAAAGGAAAACTCTCAACTTGATGGATTGACACAGTGTCTGCAACAATGGACTGAAACATAAGTAAGATCAGGTGTCTGGCACAGAATCAGGGAGTCTTTCATTTTGTTTTACATAGGATTGCTATGAGTCAGACCTGACTTGATGGCAGCTAAATAACAAAACATAACTGCTACTTAAGACAGTATGTTTATCCCACAGAAAATAGTATTGCACTAGTGTTAAGTGGATTTGAATATTATACTGTTGTCTGTAATTACATTTCTTTCTCCATAATAAACACAAGCCAAAGTACTAAGCAAAGGGCTTATGAGGTCTGCAACTTGCAAATAGATTAAGGGAAAAATGTCTACATACACATTATGCACAGGCAGAAACAAAGAACAAAAACAAATGTGGCAAAGTGCCAAAAATTAGTAAATATGGGTAAGGTGTGTGGTAGTTCGTTGTACAAAATTTGCAACTTTAATTTTGAACTTATTTCAAAATAAAATGTTTGCTTAATTTTTTAATGACATTTAGAATGCATGGCCCTACAGTTTCTACCAAAGCTTAAGTATTAGTATTTTGCACCATCTATAACTTTGATTTCATAAGGACAAAAATGGTAACAAGAAATAAAAATTTTAACTTCTTTACATAGAAACATAGTTGATTATTCTAATTGAGAAGAGTGCCACCTAATATATAAAATGCTTTTGCTGTTAAGTGCCATCAAGCCATCCCCACCTCATAGTGACCCTATGTGTAACAGAACAAAACACTACACAGCACTGTACCATACACTTGATCTTGTTTATGTTTGAACCCATTATTGAAGCCACTGTGTTTCTTCTCATTTTGAGTCTGGCCACATCAAGTGGAGGTCCCATGGGCTCTATTCCATTCCTATCATTAAGGTGAGCTCTCTTTGGGGAGGCAATTCTTCCCTAGTCATCTTTGGAATGCCTTTCAGGCAGGGGAATTCATTTTAAGGCACTATATTTGACAGTGTTTGTCTGCTATTCATAAGGTTTTCAATGGCTAATTGTTTCTGGTGTGGGTTGCTGGGTTCTTAGCCCTAGTCTGTCTTATTCTGGAAGCTCAGATAAAACCTGTCCACCAAAGGTGGCCCTGCTAGTTTCTGAAACAACCGTGCCATAGCTTTCATCATTATGGAAACACACATCCTCCACAGCATGACAAATGGCAGACATGTGTGGGAATATGTAAAGTAGATTAACAGAACAATGACACTTCAGGAAAATACACAAAGTGAGGATTCTGTATGATTTCTTTTCAGAAAATACAATAGCCATTTTCAAAGTGTGGCTAAGGGATTCGTGGTTCTCAATGGCTAGTGTATGGACTCTGAAGATCTTTCTAAGACCCTTTCATGAACTCAGTGAATTATTTTCATAACAGTAGTAAGATGTTAATTGTCCTTTTCATTTTCATTATCTTGCAGCATATGGTAGAGGTTTTCAGAGGTCTTGTGACATAGTTTATCACAACACACTACAGAAAGCAGACAAGAGACTCTACCTGGATTTTAAATAGCCACATGTTAAAACAATTTGCAAAAATGTAGAATAAAGACACACTTCACCAATTTCTTTCGGTTTTGAAACTATGAATAGTTTTACCATTATTTGTATGTATTTATGCTAACATGTAATCACATCATTTTTGTTTCTACATAGAAAATATTTCAACAAGATCATATAATTGTAGGTAGTTTTTTTGTACCAAATATCATTAGCTTGTTTTTAGGACATCTGTTTTAACATGTTTCCAAGGAGATTGAATTGCATTCACACACCTCTTTTTCATCTCAAGAGGGTCTCCCAAGTAATAGAAGAGAAATGTATTATATATCAACTGCTTAATCTCCCAGTCTACCTTCTGTCCTTAGTGAATTCATGTATTTTCTATGTTTTAAAGATATAGCTGCACTTTCTGTTATATTCTGTACTAGATTTTCCCCATGTTGTTGTTAGGTGCTGTCAAGTTGGGTTGAACTTATAGTGACCCAACACTGTGCCATCCCCTACACTATGGCAGTACTTCTCTGCTATCGGTAGTGCGTTCAAAGGCAGATTGCTTCTGGGTTGTCTTAAGGGCGAGTTGCAGGTCTTTCTCCCATTTCTGTGGTGTTGGAGATAGATCTCAGGGCTTCAGAGAGTGTAGAGCAACAGTACCAACTGAGCTAAACCCCAGCACCATATTTTCTGCACAGGTTAATTTACTAATTATTGTGACAATTTGCGAATTTTTGGATTTGACTCATGAGGTTAGTAAGACTTTGCATTTCTGTGATAAATACCTAAGGGAAACAATTTAAAGGCAGGAAGATTTATTTTGGCTATGATTTCAGTCAATGTTTGGCTGCATCCATTGCTTATACTTGAACGAAGGCAGGACATCATGGCGGAGAAGTCATGATGGAGCAGACCTACTTACAGCAATGTGGACAGAAGCAGAGAGAAGAGGAAGGTCATGTGACAAGATCTATCCTTCAAAGGTGTGCACCCAGTGACCTCCTTCCTCCAATTAATCCCTCTTCTAGAAGTTTTACCATTAATGAGGTCAGAGTCCTCATTAGGAAATGGCCTCTAACTAACTGGATCTACCAGCAGTGACTAACCTTTCATTTTGTGATCCTTTTGGAAGGATATGTCATACCCCAACCATAAGACTCATGTAATTTTTAACATAGATTTTTCTTTGAAAAGTTTGCTGGAATGATAACTTTTGAGTTTTCTATTTTCAGTACGATTGCTCTTGTTTCTTCATCAACTAAACCAATCTAAACTTTTATTATGTGTGTTAATGCAAGTATTTGCCTGCAGCCATAGCCCTGTAGCATCTGATCCCATCAGATCTCAGAAGCTAAGCAAGGTTGGGCTTGGCTAGTACTTGTATGTGAGATCACCTGGGAACACCAGGTGCTGTAGGCTTGGGAGATGGACCCAGCAACCCACTCCCCCAAATCAATCCCCCATTGAAAACCTTATGAACAGCTGAGAAGCACTAACAATAATGTTTCACCTGTTGTATGTAGGGTCACTATGAGTCGGATACTGACTCCAGGGCACCTAACAAGAACAATACAACAATGTCAGTATTTAATGTGTGATTTCTATAAAGCCACCTTTATTGTTTTCTTTGAACATTTTTTAAGAGCATGACTTCAGTTCAGATTATAATGTATTTTCTCATTTTTGGAAATATTTACAAAGGTCCAGTTTTGATTTAATCCCATTATTGAATTTTCAACTACTTTGTTTATCCTAAAACTTTAATGGAGTATATTTTCCATATATAGCACACATTCTCATTGACTGGAATAATGACAAAAGAATGTCATTCTTTCAACTGTGGAACATATTTTGATTTGGAAATCATAGTATCTCTATTTTTATAGGAAAACAAATATAGAGCACTAGTTTTCTGTGTCAGTATATAGCCTATTTTTACCTACTAAAGATAATAGCGTTTTTTCCATCTGTTTGTTTAAACCCAGTGAGGTTTACTACAGTGAAGGAAAGACCCCTTTTTATCCATAATAAAGAGGCCAATAGAAAATGATGGTAAAAGCCATGCTTCATTGTTTTCCAGCTATCACTTATTTTAAATATAGTATTCAAACAACTGAACTTCTTTTGTCACTGTAACCCACATGATCTCTTACCATTGAAACCAAGAGCATCATGATATCTTATAACTTTTTAATATAATGAGTAAACTACTTGACCAATTGAATGGAAGAGATCCACATTTGTGTCTATTCCCAAGGAAGAGGATCCAATCAAATGTAGAAACTATTGAATGAAATCATTAATATCACCCATAAGCAGAATTTTGTTCAAGATCATTCAAAAGTGCCTGCAGCAATATATGCACAGGGAACTGCTGGAAGATCAAACTGGATTCAGAAGAGGGAGTGGAACCAAGAACATCATTGCTGATGTCAGATGGATATCAGTTGAAAGCACAGAATACCAAAAAAGATGCTTATCTATGTTGTATTTGTGCAAAGGTATTTGACTCTGTGGATCATGAGAAATTATCGATAACATTGTGAAGAATGGGAATACTAGATCACTTAATTGTACTCATGAGGAATCTGTACATGAAGCAGGAAGCAGTTGGTTGAACAAAACAATGAAACACTGCCTGGATTAAAGTGGAGATAGGTGTGCATCAGGGCTGTATTCTTTCACCACACCTCTTCATTCTCTATATTGAGCAAATAATCTGAGAAGCTGGACATTATGAAGAAGAACACAGCATCATTGGAAGACTCATTAACAGCCTGTATTATGCACATGACACAACACTGCTTGCTCAAGGTAAAGAGAATTAGAAGCATGTATAGATGATGATCAAAGAACTTCAGTGTGGATTGTGATTCAGCATCAAGAAAACAGAAATCCTTACCCCTGGATCAGTAATCAACTTCATGATAAGTGGAGAAAAGTTTGAGGTTATCCAACATTTTGTTTTACTTGGCTCTACAATTAATACCTGTGGAAGCAGTACACAAAAAAAATCAAAAGATGTATTGCATTGGGGAAAATTGTTGCAAAAGACATCTTTAGAACATTGAAAAGTAAAGACAGCACACTGAAGGCAATGGTGTGCCTGATTTATGCCATGGTATTTTCTGTCACATCATATGGCTGTTAAAGCTGAAATTTGAATAAGGGAGACAGGAGAAAAATTAATGCTTTTTTATTATGGTGCTGGAGAATAATATTGAATATATCATGAACTGCCAAAAGAACCAACAGATTTGTCCCAGAAGAAGTGCAACGAGAGTGCTGCTTGGAAGCAAGGATGACTAGAGTGTATCTTATATATCTTCAACATGTAGTGAAGAGGGACCAATCACTGGAGAAGAACATCATGTTTGGGAGAGTGACAGGTCAACAAAAACAAAAGGAAAACCCTGAAATAAATGGATGGTCAACAATGGGCTGCAACATGGGCTTAAACTTAAGTTAGATCACATGACTGGCACTGAGTCGAGAAATGTTTCCTTCACTTTTACATAGGTTTGCTATGAGTCTGACTTGACTCAGATACACTAACAACAACAACAACCATACAGACAGCTCTGATGAACTTATTACTAAGTTGCTCGACAATTAGAGCTTTATTTTTTTTCCAGCTATTGACAATATCCTGGAAAAGGGTCAGTTCTGTGTGTCTCTATTTTGGTAGGTCAGATTTCTTCATCATCTTGACAACCTTTTGGGAATGCTAATCCATATTACTTAGAATGTCAAGGTGAGCTTCTATCACAGCTCCCATACACTGAAAACCATGGGGCCAGTTCTAGTCAAATTACAACACATTTTGAGGCTATGGTAGAATTACAAATAGTTCAGTATTTCTTCTCTGGGGATCCAAGCCTAGTATATTCCTCCATAACCTTCCATTGGTCATTGTGGTTTCTGAGAAGCTTTGTTTAGAGTATTATCCCCCTGTGTTGACATGCTCAGATGAAAATCATACTTGCAGTTCTCCCTGGGATATTCTTTTATGGGTGCCTTTTCTATTTATCATATCTCCTAATTCTATTTTTTAATTTTCTCTCTACATAAGATTGATATTTACATTTTGCAGCTTTATTATCTATTCAAAAACCTGATATACTTAGTATCCTTACTAATACTTCTGACTCACCCCCCTCAACTCCAGGCCAGTGGAAGACTCAATAGCTAGAGAATACAAGACAAGCCCTGTTGCTTGGTAATGGAGGTGTGCTTATTAATATTGTTGTTAGGTGCTATTGAGTTGAGTCTGACTCACAGCAACTCTCACAGAGCTTTCATTGGCTGATTGTTTCAGGATTGCTTTGGGAGTAGATTGCGATGTCCTTCTCCCGTGTTTGCTGTGCTTGGGATTGAATTTAGGGCCTCAGAGGGTATACAGCAGCACTCTACCAACTGAGTGAAACTCCATTCTTGTTTACTAGTTGTTGGTTGTTTGTGTTAGGTGCCATTGAATAGGGTCTGACTCATAGCAACCCTAATAGTTGTTGTTGTTGTTGTAAGGTGCTGTTGAGTAGGTATCCGACTCATAGCGACCCTCCGTACAACAGGGGAAACACTATTGTCAGTGCTTCTCTGCTGTGCATAGGGTTTTCAGTGGCAGATTGATTTTTGGGAGGGGGTTGCCAGGTCCTTCTCCCAAGCCTACAGCTTCTGGTGTTCCCAGGCGGTCTCCCATCCAGGTACTAACCAGGCCTGACCCTGCTTAGCTTTTGAGATCTGACGGGATCAGATGCCACAGGGCTACAGCTGCAGGCAACCCTAATAGTAGAACTAATCAAATCGCAAGAGTCAATGCTCTGATTCATCCTAAAATACTTTTAGAAATAAACACTGGTAAATTTATGCCTTTGTTTTTGTTAGGTGCCATCAAGTTAGTATCCAACTCATAGCAACCCTACATACAACAGATGAACATTATTGTCAGTGCTTCTCTGCTGTTCAGAGGGTTTTCAATGGTGGATTGATTTTTTGGGAGTGGCTTGATGTTGGGGAAGGTTGGACTAGAACCCATGATCTTCTGCATTGTATGTTTCAATTGGGTGCCCCAAAACTGCATCCTGCAAGGAGCTCAGGCTGGGGAACAGAGCATCATGCTAAGGAGTGGTGAAACAGGCATGTTTAGTTACAGGGAAAGAGAAGGGGTAGGTAGTAGACGGCTGGGGCAGGGAAGGGAGGTGGGGGAGGTAGGCACTCAGCTACTATCCCAGCCACTGGGTCAGGGACTCCCTGGTGTCATTGCTCCTCTGGTCCTGGAGTCTTTGCCTCTTCACAGACCCTGAGTTTGGCTCTCTAAGGCTTACCTCTCAAGTACTCAAACCCTTCGTTGAGTAGGAGGAGGAGAAGATCAAGGGGATGCAGGCAGGCAGGCAGAGGCAAGGACGGAAGCAGGTTGATGGAAGGATGAAGGCAGGCTAAGGGTAGGCTAAAGGCTAAGTGGGTCAGGCAGGTGCAGACCTCTTGTCCTTATGAGGCCAGAGGACTGAGTGAGCTCTCCTTAGGTGGTGTTCAGGTAAAAGCTCTGAGCTCCTACATGGAGTTCCGAAGGAGCCTTTGGGCTCTGGAGTCAGGGGCTTTTATCCCTTTAAGCCAACTGACTTCCAACTGTCAAGGGATGACAGCTGGCCAATCAGGGAAGGGTTTGTGGGTCACACAGGGGCAAAGGCTTGACCAATCAAGGAGACAGATGAACCTCAGCCAATCTGGCCCCAAAGAAGCCTGAGCTGGCCAAGGCCATCTTGGATCACTAGATGGGAGGGCAGAGGTGTGAGGGACCCAGATGTAGGGGAAGGGTCAGTTTCCTTGGAGGACAGAGTCTGGTCCTCCAAGAGGGCTAGCCAGGCCCCAGGGACCCACCCTATTTGGGTACTCTCTATCCTTCTGAGAAATCCACACCAGCTTGCCTTGTCCTTCTCCCAAGCCTACAGTATCAAGTATTCCCACACAGTCTCCCATCCAAATACTAACCAGGCCCGACCATGCTTAGCTTCTGAGATCTAAAGTGAACTGTGACTGCAGTAGTATATAGACAGGGAATTACCAGAAAATCAAGTGGGATTCCGAAGAGGATGGGGAACCAGGGACATCATTGCTGATATCAGGGGGATATTAGCCAAAAGCAGAGAATACCAGAAAGATGTCTATCTATGTTTCATTCACTATGCAAAAGCATTTGACTATGTGGATCATAACAAATTCCAGATGACACTTTGGAAAATGGGAATACCAGATCACCTAATTGTACTCATGAGGAATCTGTACATGAATCAGTAGGAAGTTGTTCAACTAGAACAAGGAAAGCCAGCCTGGTTCAAAGTTGAGAAAGTTATCTTTCACCATATATCTTTAATTTATATGCTGAGCAAATAATCTGAGAAACTGGGCTTTATGACGAAGAACACAGCATCATTAAAAACCTGTGTTATGTAGATGACACAATTCTGCTTGCTGAAAGTGAAGAAGATTTAAAACATTTACTGATGAAGATCAAAGATCATAGCCTTCAATATGGGTTGCAAATAAACATCAACAAATCAAAAATCTTCAGCTGGGTCAGTATGCAACTGCACAATAAATGGACAAAACATTGAGGTTTTCCAAGATTTTGCTTTGTTTGGCTCCATAAACAACATCCATGGAAGCAGCAGTCATGAAATCAAAAGACACATTGCTCCAGGAAGAGCTGTGGCAAAAGATCTCTTTAGAGTATTGAAAAGCAAAGATGTCACATTGAAGACGAAGGTGCATCTGACTCATACCATGGTATTTTCAGTCTCATCATATGGTTGTGAAAGCTGGACATTGAACAAGGGAGACAGGAAAAGAATTGATGCTTTTGAATTGTGGTGCTGGAGACGTCTATTGAATATACCATGGACTTCCAAAAGAACCAACAAATCTGTCCTAGAAGAAGTGCAGCCAGAGCGCTTCTTGGAAGCAAGAATGGCCAGACCGCATCTTACATATTTTGGATATGTAGTCAGGAGAGATCAATCCCTGGAGAAAGACATCATGTTTGGGAGAGTAGCAGGTCATGGATAAAAAGGAAAACACTCCACCAGATGGATTGACACAGTGTCTGCAACAATTGGCATAAACATAAATAAGCATGTGCCTGGCACAGAATTAGGAAGTGTTTTGATCTGCTGTACAGAGGGTTGCTTTGAGTCGGACTTGACTAGATGGCACCTAAAAACAATGAGAACAAATTTATGGCATCTAAATGAGGTAATAAGCATCCATTTTTTTCAACAAACAGTTTTAATTATATCTTTCAAAGCTGATAAGAAAGAATAGAAGAAAATACTGTCAGATGAAAAGATGCAACATAGCTTAATTTAAGTTTCTCTTTTCCCTCATTCCTAGCATTAGATTCAAAAACATAATTTTATTGAATATCATATTTTATGTCCTCTCATAGTGAAACTTAGGACTTGTTCATTTAAATAACAAAGCCAAAATATAGATCTTTTTCCTTACCCCTTTCCTGTAGAAAGTGATTTCATTGTACATTGCATAGAGCACTTCTCTGTCTAAGATGTATTACACATATATTCATAATATGTATGCTTCTCTGACCCTTTCTACATATTGATAACAAACAGTATACTTCAGTAGATAGCCACAAAGAATGAGTGAGCTGTTTCTCATCTTTTAATATATTTTTCTGATATGCCTGTCATGTGATTAGAAGGCTGACAGAAGAATTAGAGACAGACAACACTAGATAAACATAATTGTAACTCATAGGATTACCAGTAGAGGTCATGTAACATGTGCTGTGTGTTTTAGCCACAGATATTTTTCAAATACTTTCTTCACTGTTGATGCTGAGAGAGTTTCTGGACACATTGGATAATCAGACGAATGTCAGTAACTGTTGAATCCAAACATGTCCATTCAATCCATCAACCTGAGTCACTAACTCTAGTCTGACCACAACACTGCCTTAGCATTCTGTTTCCTTTTTGAGCTGTCATTTGTTCACTGTTTATTGACATTTCCCCAGAATAGGATAAATCCACTTTGCCTTCCTTTAAATGTGCCTGACCACAGAACAAGGCTATAGCACAAGAAGTATACAAACAGTTCTCTGATGGTGGGGTCGTAACTTCTCTTCCATGGCTAAATACATAGCTGTCAATGCCCAGTATTCAAAATTGCCTTTTCTATCTTTAACTACAGTTCATAATTTGAAAGTATTTCTGTTGATTGTCAAATACCAAGACAATCTTCATTCCTAGAGTTTCCACAAGTGAACATGAAGGCCTTTTGTATCTAGGTCAGGGGGACAATGAAAATATTTGTGTTGTACTGTGAGATTGACATGAGATAATTGGGAGATTCTACCTTCAGCTTTTAGCTAGTAAAACAACTGGCAAATGAATATGTGGATGTGGGACACTCACTCTGAATTTCTTCCCCATATGTACCTTAATGTAACACATCTTCCTAAATGAGTTTTATTATGGTGACTTTTCCTATTCCAGTGCCTCTCAGTCATTAGCCAAGACTGGATCTATTTTATGGCTTCAATATATTTGATGCCCTTTCATAGTAAGAGAATATTTTACTGGTGTTAGCAACTTCTTTTCAAATAGGCTGTGACAAAAATATTCTTTAGGAAACCTCTAAGGTAGAAAACTCTAGAGGTCTCTGCAAAGTTGCTATGATTGATTTCTGACAAAGCATCAGTCTGTGTATTTTTTGTCACATCTACTTTTAGTATCATTGAACCATTGGATTATAAAAGGTTACTGGGACTGCTTGTGCCACCACCCTCTGTAAATATTTTAATGATTATTCCTGCTCAGGGCTTCACTGAAATTCATATTTCATTCTATGAATAGGAATTATGCTCACTGACTCAGAAAGATTGTCTGAAGGGGAGTTAGTAGGAACAAATCTGTCACAGAAGTCATTTCTTCAAGCTTACAAATAACATATTGCTTAACTTTCAGAATTCTATATTGCTCAATGTTCTCCAAGAGGACTAAGACAATCCAAAACTTCCCATTAAATGTGATTGAATGACAAATACAGTGAAATTCCCCTGAATATAAAAGGGTAAAGGCAGCATTCCTCATTCATAAATAATTATATCCATCAAAATTATGAAACAAGTAAAAGACTCCCAACCATTGGAAAATCTCATTTCTCACACTAGCAGTTCAGAATGCACCTCAACATTTTCCTAGTACCATTAATTTTAAGATTGTATCCCTGTTGGTATTCCTCTGAATTTTTAAAGTCCTTAACAGAATACCTTCAGGATTCAGGAGCCATTTTTCTTAACCTATAGGTAACACTATAGTTTTTCAGGCAATCAGTGTTTCTTTTTTTACCTTGTGAGTAAATGGGAAAAAAACTTCATGTATCCATAGGCTTTCTGATTGAAGGGATACTACCAACTCCTTCACTTTGAGGTGTTGGGCATACAGCAGAAATGCTAAAAACTTCCAAAGGGTAGATTTTTTTACTACTTCTGTCTAACTTTCTTCACCTTTCTATCCATATAGCCTGTTCATCCAGCTTTTAAGTATTTTACTTTTAAATTCAATTGGTGAAACTTATCCCATCATGTGCCTCTAGGATTGCCACTTAATAATAGAGTAGATGTGTTGATTTCCTGGCATTGAATTTTCATCATACACATCCTCTCCTCTTTTATCTACCAAGAGGGATGGAAGCATTGATGACCTAAAGGTTTCAATATAATCTTGCTCCATAGCAACATAATATAAAGTGTTCACAAATCAGAATGAAATGAACCACAGATCTTATTCATCACTAAGCTTTAATGATTTATTTCAACTTTTCAAATAATCATGAAGTACAGGTGAATCAGAGGTCTGGGATATTAAGTGTAGGTCACCAGATATTGCTTCCTGTGCTGAGAATTCTCTCAATGTCAGATCAAATAGTAAGTTTCATAGATATGTGATTATCTGCCTTACACATATAGAAACATTGAATATATCAAACATCTCTATTTCTTATTCAGATAATTACATGGCTTATGTGACAATATAAAGCAAGCCATGGTCCACTTATCAGCATGTACATAAATTTAAATATAACAATTTGATACCAAACACATCCTCTTAAATCTCTTCATAGTTCCAGATCCTCTTCTTAGTTTGCTCTTAGTTTGTTAAATAATCCATTTACAAGGAGTCACATACCATGATGTTTTCCCAAGAATATTCCTTCCAGTAAAAGGAAATAATGATAGCAAAGTGATGCTTATTATATTCTTTCTTTTCACTACATGAAACAAACATTTCATATTCTTTACTTGATTTAATGCCTATTACCAGGTTTTCACTAATAACTTTGACATTCCTTGGCTGATAATTTTGGATCTGTGTAATCTTCTCAAGCAAAGTATTTAAAAAAAATAAAATAACAGTATAATAAGTGTGGTTTTTCCTTGGTTATAAATTTGAAAATGCATTTAATTAAGCATAAGTTCCTCAATGTATTTTTGGGCCAGTCTAATATTAACAAGAAAAATGACTCATAAAAAATTGGAACTAGATATTAATTGCTACAATTTATCAAGTTAAATAGTAAGATGTAGCTACAACTCAATTAAAAATAAAAAAGTGTGATTGTTGTTGTTGGGTGCAGTCAAGTTATGTCCAACTCACAGTGACCATCATAGGGTTTTCGATGGCTGATTGTTTCAGGATTGCCTTGGGAGTGGATTTCCACATCTTTCTCCCATTTTTTCAGTGCTGGATATCAAACCCAGGACCTCAGAGACTGCAGAGTGGTGCTCTACCAACGGAGCTAAATCCCATTCCCCCAAAGTGTGCTATAGATCAATGAATATTTTTTTCTTAAAGGGTTAATGTATTGTTCATTAAAATAAACGAATTCTTGTGTTAAAACTTGAAAGAACATATGATCATATTTGGCCATCTCTTCCTCAGTAGTCACTGTATAGTAGCCATGTTATTGCTTCAGTTGAAAGAAAAGAAAGCCAGAAAAAATCATAGAAAAATAACAGAATCAGACTTCTGGTTTAAGGTAGAAATTAGGGGGGAATTATACAATTCTTCACATATTAGTTAATGAGGCAGTGAATATTTAAAGGAGGGTGGATAAGGATAGTAAATTTACATGAGATAAGGTTGCTTGGCTGTATTGGAAATGGAGTTGAAATGCATATGATTTGAAACATAAGAATGACAGGAAAAACTGGAATTAAAATTGCTGCAGTATCTGAATGAAAGTAGGCAGTGATATCAAAGGAAGAGAAATGAACAAATTGTCTTTAAAAAAAAAAAGAAATGAAAAAGGCATTTGATTTTCCATCAAAGAGAAAAATCTCTGCAGAAAATTGTGTCAGGGATACAAAAATAAAATAAAATAAAAGAGTACTAAGATAAAACATGGGGCTGGGATTTAGCTCAGTTGGTAGAGCACTGCGCTGCAGACTCTGAGATCCCGAGTTCAATTCCCAGCACTGCAAAAATGGGAGAAGGGCCTGGCAATCCACTCCCAAGGTAATCCCGAAACAGTCAGCCATTGAAAACCCTATGAGGGTCGCTATGAGTCGGGTGCCGACTCGACGGCACCTAACAACAACAACAACAACAAGATAAAACATAAAGACAGGAAATGGAGAAAGCTTAGAGATAAAGCAGAAATTTAAAAAATGAAAATATGTTTACTTTTGAGGAAGTAAAGAGTAGCATTTACAGAGAACTTTTAAAAAGCAATAGTTAAGAGAAAATAATATAATATAATGTGGAATAAAATAATCAAGAGCAAAGCAAAAATAACTGGTAAGTTAGTAGAGAGACTGAGGTTTAGCTCAGTTGGTAGAGCACTGCTCTGCACTCTTTGAGTGTCCAGGTTCAATCCTCATTTCCAAAAAAGTGGGAAAAGGGTGTGGTAGCCCACTCTCAGAACAATCATGAAACAATCATAACCCCATCAAAAACTCCATGAATATCTGACTATGAGTCAGCAACATGAAGTTGGCAGATGACTGGTAAATTGGCAAAGAGAGAGAAAAAATGCAATTTTTCTGACTTACAACGATCAGAAATAAAATAAAATAAAATTTAGTAAACATTCTAATAAGAAATAACAAAAGAAGTCTTAATCCCATTGTACATATTATTAACTGTGTAAATATTATCTAAGTAAACTTTAGATAGGTAAACGTTATGTGCCATCTAGTTGGGCCAACTCATAGTGACTTTATGCATAGCAGCAAACAAAACACTCTCAGATTCTGTGCCACACACAGGATCTTATATATATTTAACCCCATTGTTCCAGACATTGTTTCAATCCATCTAGTTGAGGGTTTTTCTTTTTCTCTAGACCTACCACTGTCCCAAACATGATGTCCTATAGAGATTGGTTCCTGTTGACAACATGTCCAAATTAAGACACTGTCTAGCCATGCTTGCTTCCAAGGAGTACTCTGGTTTCACTTCTTCTAGAATAGATCTCTTGGTTCTTTTGGCAGTCCATGGTATATTCAATATATCTCCACTACCATAATTCAAAGGCATCAGATCTTATCCCATATTCCTTGTTCCATGCCCAGCTTTCACAAACACATGATGTGACTGAAAATTCCATGACATGAGTCAGGCCCACCTTGGTCTTCAATGTGACATCTTTACAACACCTTAAAGAGATCTTTTTCCACAGCTTTTCTCAAAGCAATATCACTTTTGAATTTTTGACTGCTGCTTTCATGGGTGTTGATTGTAGAACCAAGTAAAGCAAAATCATTGAAAACTTCAATATTTTCTCCATTTATTGTGCAGTTGCATATTGACCCAGCTGTAAGGATTTTGTTTAGTTTATGTTGAGGTACAATCCATACTGAAGGCTATGTTCTTTGAGGTTCTTTGAATATCAGTAAATGTTTCAAATCCTCTTCACTTTCAGCAAGCAAAGTTGTGGCAACTGCACTGCTCAGGTCTTTTAATGAGTCTTTCTCCAATCCTGAGGCCTCATTCTTCTTCATAAAGTCCAGCTTCTCAGATTATTTGTTCAGCATAGAATTTGAATAGATACAGTGAAAGGATACAAGGGATACAGCCGTGACTCACACGTTTCTCCACTGTAACCCAAACAGTGTTACCTTGTTCCATAGGAACAACTGTCTCTTGGGCCTTGTACAGAGTCCTCATGAGTACAATTAGGTACTTTGGAATTCTTGTTCTTCACGGTGTTACCTATAATCTGATTTGATTCACACAGTCAAATGCCTTTGTGTAGTCAATAATACATAGATAGATCCCTTTCTGGTATTCTCTGCTCCTATTGGCTCCTATCCATTTTCCAGCAATTCCCTTCCTATATATTGCTGTTGTCATTTTTTAATGCTCATTAGCAAAATTTTGCTTGCATGATATCAATGATATTCTTCCATAGTTTCCACATTCAGTTGGATCCCCCTTTTTGGGAAAAGGCACAAATATGGATCTCTTCCTGTCAGTTGGCCAGGTAGCTGTTTTCCAAATCTGTTGGCATAAGCATGTTAGCATCTCCGGTGCTGCATCTGTTTGTTGCCATATCTCTATTAGTATTCCACCAATTTCTGCAGCCTGGTGTTTTGCCAGTTCCTTCAAGTCACCTTCTACTTCATCCTATGCAACCTCTTCAAATAATTGGTCAGCCATCAATTCTTTTTGTATAATGACTCTGTATATTCCTTCCATCTTCTCTTGTTAATTCCTGCATTTTAAAATATTTTTCCTATAGAATATTTCACTATTGCCACTTGAGGCTTTAATTGTTTCTTCAATTTCCTGATCTTGAGAAAAACAGAGCTTGTTCTTCCCTTTTGGATTTTTGTCTATAGTTCTTTGCATATGTCATTAAAATATTTGATTTTGTCATCTTGACCTGACCTTTGAAATCTTCTGTGTAGTTCCTTAACTTCACCATGTCTTCCTTTTACTTTAGTTGCTTAACATTCAAGGGAAACTTTCAGAGTCTCTTTTGACATGCAATTTGGTCTTCTTTTCCTGAGTTCTTAATAAACTTTAGCTTTCCTCATGAATGGTATCTTTGATGTCATGACACAACTTGTCTTGTCTTCTATCATTCATGTCTAATGCATTAAACCTGTTCTTGAGGTGGCCTCTGAATTCAGCTGGTATATACTCAAGGTCATACCTTGACTCTCATACACTTGTTTTTATTTTCCCAGTTTCAGTTTGAGCTTGCATACGTGCAGTTGATAGTTTGATCCACAGTCAGAATCTGGTCTCATGCCGACATTTGATACTGAGCTTTTCCATCATCTCTTGCCAAAAATGTAGTTGATTTGGTTCCTGTGTGTTCTATCAGTGAATTTCATGTGTATAGTCATTGTTTATATTGGTGAAAAAATATATTTGCTATGAAAATGTCATTGATCTGACAAAATTCTATCATGTGATCTCCAGCATTGTTTCTGTCACCAAGGCCATATTTTCTGACTACTGAGCCTTCTACTTTTTGTTTCAAACTTTTGTATTCAAGTCACCAGTAATTATCAGTACATCCTGATTGCATTATTGGTTGGTGAGTAAATTTGAATAATAGGCATATTAATTGGCTTTCCTTGTAGGCATATGAATATTATTCTATCATTGACAGCAGTGTGCTTCAGGGAAGATCTTGACATGTCATTTTTGATAATGAACGCAACTCCATTTCTCTTTAATTTGTCATTCCCAGCATAATAGACTATATGATTATCTGACTCAAAATGGCCCATGCTGGTCCAGTTTAGCTCACTGATGCCTAGAATGTCAATGCTTATGTGCTCCATTTCTCTTTTAATGATTTCTAATTTTCTAAAATTCATCCTATGTACATTCCACATTCCAGTTATTGATGAATATTTTGTTCTTCCTCATGTTGAGTCATGTTGCATAAGCTGATGGAGGTCTCTGGGGCTTTGTTCCATTTTACCATTAAGGCTGACTGTACTTTGAGAAGGCAACTCTTCTTCAGTAGTCTTTTGAATGCCTTCCAAACTGGGGAGTTCATTTTCTGGCACTCTATCTGACAATTTTTCTCTGTTATTTAAAGGTTTTCGATGGATAATTGTTTTGGGAGTGGGTTGCCTGTTCCTCCACCCTAGTCTAAGTATGGAAGCTCAGCTGAAACTCTCCACCATGGGTGACCCTGCTGTTATCTATAATATAGGTGCATAGTTTCAGCCTCACAGCAACTCACAAGCCCCCACAGTATGGGAAACTGACAGATGTGTGTGGATGAGGTAATTAGTATACCCTAATTGCCACTGATTTAGCTCAGTTGGTAGAGCACTGCTCTGGAGTCTCTGAAGTCTTGAGTTCGATTCCCAGCACCACAAAAACGGGAGAAGGACGTGGCAATCCACTCCTTAGGCAATCCCGGAATATCCAGCTATTGAAACACTATGAGGGTTGCTATGAGTCGGATACAACTCAATGTCACCTAACAACAACAACAACAATTGCCATGAATGGAACTTAATTATCTCTTGCAAACAAACCTGTTATCTTCTTACTCATCACCCTATGCACTTCCATATATAAGCCAATTTACCAAAGAATGTGATACTGATTATATATCCATTTTCTGGGTGTATAGTCTCCATTGAAGTCTTTGTCTTAAAACAATTTTATCTCTTTGAAATTATTGTACAGTGTAATCCTATTCTGATGGATTCTGTCTGTGCCCAAACGATAGCAAACGAATTATTCAGCATGGTCTCTAAAGAGAGTTAAAAGATCAGTAATTTTTGTTTGCATTTTTGTTTTCTCTGTATTTCTTTTTTGTTTGTTTTTGGATAGAATTTGAAGAAAATTTGGTGCTAGTATTGGCAGAAAATAACTTCTTCCACCCCATTGGTCTCTGCTTATTAGGTCTTGTCTCATAACAAAAAGATTAGTTACTGTAACTTACAAAACTATATTTCTCATCACTATCCATACTTCTTCCTTGCACTAGGGTCTTCAAGATATGAGTGACTTGTCCTTTGATTTAAGATTCTGAAAACAAAGCAGAAACATTAAAATTTGGTCAGATTATAAAATATCATGATATACTCAAAGTTTTTGGTACTGGAACAGCTTAAGCAGAAGTTCTCAGGAAGATTGTAAATATTTGCCTTGCTCTGAAGTCAAGTTACAGTGTGTAATTAATTAAGTCAGTCATAATCTAGCAATATACAGGATCCTCAATATACAAAAACTGGTATACTACCAAGAGAATGTAAAACTTTAAATAGTTATTATAAATCACTACCTTGTCCATCTCATCTTGTCCTGACAAAAAGTCAGTACCAGACTGACATATTCTGCAATTAAGGATAGAACTGTCACAGTTCAGGCTTTGGATAATAGTTGTACACAGGTGTATAGTAGTAAAATCATTCCTGTAATATATTCTC
The DNA here is from genome assembly GCA_007922755.1 of Pedetes capensis. NCBI lineage: Eukaryota > Metazoa > Chordata > Mammalia > Rodentia > Pedetidae > Pedetes > Pedetes capensis. The sequence continues at coordinate 7,793 of VMDO01026054.1, read as the reverse complement.
ATCTAGAACCATTTTTCCTTAACCCAAATCCACTGACCACTACACAAATGCACAAGATTTTGTGCTCTGTGAAGGATTTGGAGATTTAATAACATTTTCAGTTGCAAAGGCTGTTCTCTCATCTTTGATATCTGGAGTTGGACTAAAGACACTGAACCACCAGAAAGCTTTGGGCATTTGAATGGCAGGGGGAAAGAAATATTACCTTTCTTAAATGAAATATACTATAGCTTTTTTTGTTTGTTTGTTTGGTGTTGCAGTTGTTGTTGTTGTTGTTGTTGTTGTTGTTGTTGTTGTTGTTTTTGCGGTAGTGGGGGTTGAACACAGGGCATTGTGCCTGCATGCTCTGCAAGTGCTGGACCACTGAGCTGCACCCCCAGCCCATTTTTTTTTTTTTTTTTACTTTTGGAGACAGGGTCTAAGTCACGCAGACTGCCTCTGCTCTCGAACTTGCGATCCTCCTGCCTCCACCTCCCAAGCCTCTGGGATTACAGGCGTGCGCCATGGTGCCCAGCTACTATAGCTTGTTTGTGATTCCCTGTGCCACAATGACATGGAGTAGCTGAGTGTAGAAACGCATATGGTATTCCAAGGTTGGGTTTCCTAACTTGTAGCCACCAAGATGTCATTCTAAACAGACACAGGCAGCATAAAATTCTTTATGGTTTATGTTACTATTAGCTCCTGTGGAAAGTTGGCTCTGGTCAGTAATAGGCCATTCATGACATAACAAAGGTTTGTATATTTAGAAGCATCATGAAAGCCCATCTGCATTCACCTCATGGAACACTTGGTAGAGTGATTATTCATTATTACTTACATTTAAGAGAGTGCCTTTTGAAAATGAAATGATGTGATATTTATCCTTGTTTAAAATGGAAAAATCTTGATTTGTTTAAAGCTTTCTGAAAGTGGCTAGTACAAGAAGCTGTTTATGTTTATATGCAAGTACAAATGATTTAATAGAAAACATTCATTCATTTCTTACATTCAGGGATTATGTATTAAGCATGTATTCTGTGCAGAGCACAATTTTAGTTTTCTGAAAGCATATTTATTATATCTGCCCCAACCTGGGGAAGCTCAGCTTATTTTCCAGTGTACATTATGGGAGGTAGAAAAGAATCCTCTCTCTCTCTCCTTCCTGAATTAACTTTACTGAGCAAAAGGTGACTTCATTATTTTAAAACAAATTGATTTTCTCCAGGAATATTTACTAGTTAATTGTTCTTACCATTTTAGTTGTGCCTGGCTTTTCAAAATCAGTTGCATTGCAGCATATTGTTTGCTTTATTTAAGATTCTCCATGGGTTAATATATATATGGACATGTTAGTATCTGAATGGAAGATGTTTTTGTCACTTAAATGACAATTATCTCTGTATTTCTAGTGGGGTGCTATTGGATGTTTCCCTAATAAAATAGAAATTTGTGGCTGGGCCAGCTCATAAGAAACGTAAAAATATCAGCACTTTTCTACCATTTTGGTAGTATATTCTAAAGACACCTTAAATTACTCTGAGGTCTCTAGCCCAGCTTTCTTCAACATTTAGTTTTTGATAACTTGCAATATCCATCAATTTTCCATAATTTTAAATAAGGAATTCCTTTTAACTACCTTTCTAAGAACATGAAATTTTTCTCAAGGAACATGAAAACAGAATAAAATGATCTGAATTAGCCTATGTATTTGCCAGATTCTTTACTAGGGAAAAATGGAATATCAGAGTTATTGTATCATTCCAAGATTGATTGAACACACCAGCCTGGGCTATAAAATGACACCTTTCCTCACAATAATAATAATAACAGTAATAATAGTAGAAATAACTATTACTATTATTATGCATATTATGTCCATAGTATTTGTCAGATCAGTTTGTTTCATATAGCAATGTTAATTTAAATTCCTACATGTTTTTGTACATTAATAGCTAATTTACTTTTATTACTGAATAATATTTTATTGCATACTTTACTGTAGGGATGTATTGCAAATTTATTAATTCACCTATTGAGGGTCATCTTTCTTCCAATTTTCAGTAAATATGTATAAAGTTGTATGAACATTCATACGTGAGTGTTTCAACTCTTTTGGGTAAATATTTCTTATGAAAATTGTTACCTAATATGCTAAGATATTATCTTTGTAAGGAAATTCAAACTGTCTTACAACTTGGTGGTTGTTGTTGTTGTTAGGTGCTGTCGAGTCCGTATCCGACTCATAGCGACCCTCATAGGGTTTTCGATGGCTGACTGTTTCGGGATTGCCTTGGGAGTGGATTGCCAGGCTCTTCTCCCACCCAACTTGGTGTTAGCATTTTATATTCACTCCAGCAGTGAATGAGCATCCCATTGCTGCAAATCCTCACTAATATCTTATGTTCTTAGTACTTTGGACTTTAGTCATTCTAATGGGAGCGTAGTGATATCTCATTTTTTTCAGTTTTCAAGACGTTAATAATATATAATGTGGCACAATTTTATGTTTATTTTATATTTGAGCATCTTCTTTGGTTAGGTTTTTTTCATATTTTTAGTCTATTTTTAATTATAGTTTTTAAATTAAAATTGCCTAATATATTTCTTAAGTTGTTGACTACCATTTTTTCCCAATATCTGGCTTTCTTTTTCATCTTAATGTTTTTCAGAGAGCAGATAGTCTTAAGTTTCATGAAATTTAGATTAGGATTTTTTCTTTTATGGGTCATATATTCCTTTTTTTCTCTGTACTAGGGTTAAACTTAGTCCAAACACATTATCACAAGTAAAGCGAAATCTAGGATGACTTCAGTCTTTTCTCCACTTATCTTGAAGTTGCTTACTCATTTGGTTGTAAGGATTTTTATTTTGTTGATGTTGAGGCACAGTCCATACTGAAGGCTGTGTTCTTTGTTCTTCACCAGTAAATGGTTCTAATCCACTTCACATTCAGCAAGCACAGTTGTGTGATCCGCATAATGCAGATTGTTAATGAGTCTTCCTCCGATCCTGATGATGTGTTCTTCTTCATGTTTAGATTCTTGAATTCTTTGCTCAACATAGAGATTGTAGAGGCATGGTGAAAGAATACAGCCCTGACACAAACCTTTCTCCATGTTAAATCAGGCAATGTTTCATTGTATTATTTGAACAACTTGCTCCTAAATCTTGTACATATTCCTCATGAGGAATTTAAGTGCTTCAGAATACCTGTGTTTCACAGAGTTATCTATAATTTCTTATGAAGCACACAGACAAATGCCTTTGCATAGTCAATGAAATAGAGATCTTTGTGGTATTCTGTACTTTTGGCTAATATTCATCCGGAATTAGCAATGATGTCCCTGGTTCCAAGTCTTCTGAATCCAGCGTGGTTTTCTGGCAGTTCCCTAACTGTATATATAGTGCTCCTTTCACTTTTGAGTGATCTTTTGTAAAATTTTGCTTGCATGTGATATTAATGATATCGTTCCATAGTTTCCACATTTGTCTGGATCCCCTTTCTTGGGTATAGGCACAGATGTGAATCTCTTACAGTCAGTTGGCCAGGTATCTGTTTTCCAATTCTCTTGATATAAACAAGTGAGCACCTATAATACTAGATATGTGTGTTGAAATATCTCTATTGGTATTTCATAAATTTCTGGAGCCTTGTATTTCATCAGTTCCTTCAAGTAAGCATCCACTTCCTGCTTCAATACCATTGGTTACTGATTGTGCGCAACCTATTGAAGTGGTTGGTCAACCACAAATTCTGTTTGGTATAATGACTCTGTGTATTCCTTCTATCTTCTTTTGATATTTCCTGCATTGTTTGTTATTTTGCCCATAGAATCCTTCACTATTGCCACTAAAGACTTGAAATTTTTCTTCAGTTCCTTAAGCTTGAGAAAAACAGTGCCTGTTCTTCTGTTTTGGTTTTCTATCTCCAGCTTTTTGCATATGTCATTCAAATATTTTTTTGTCTTATGAAGCTGTCCTTTGAAGACTTCTGTTTAGTTTCTTAACTTCTTCATGTCTTCCTTTTACTTCAGCTGCTTGAGTTTCAAGGGAAGGATTCAGAGTCTATTTTGAAAAGTAATTTGATCTTTTTCCCTCTCTTTTTAATAACCTTTTGCTTTTCTCATGAATGTGTTTGATGTCATGCCACAACTCAACTAGTCTTCCAATATTAGTGTCTAATATATTAAACCTGTTCTTGAAGTGGTCTCTGAACTTTGGTGGGATATACTCAAGGTTATACCTTCACTCTTGTACTCTTGTTCTAATTTTCTTCAGTTTCATCTTGAACCTGCATATTAGCATTTGATGATCTGATCCACAATCACCACCTGGTCTTGTTCTGACATTTGATACTGGGCTTTCCCATCATCTCTTTCCACAAATATGGTCAATTTTTTTCCTGTATGTTCTTCTGGTGAATTTCATGTGTATAGTCACTGTTTATATTGGTGAAAAAAATGTATTTGCATTGATAGGGTCATTGGTCTGACAAAAGTCTGGCATGCAATATCAAGCATTGTTTCCATCACCAAGGCCATATTTTCCAACTACTGTACCATCTTCTTTGTCTCCAAATTTTGCCTTCCAGTCCCTAGCAATTACTAGTACATCCTGATTGCATGTTCTAGGTATTTCAGATTGTAGAAGCTGGTAAAAATCTTCTCTTTACTCATTTGCAGCCTTAGTGGTGGGTACATAAATTTGAATAATATTCATATTAACCGGCCTTCCTTGTAGCTGTATGAATATATATTGTCATTTACAGCATTGTACTTTAGGACAGATCTTGTGGTGCTTTTTTTATGATGAATGAAACCCTATTTTTCTTTAATTTGTCATTCCAATGTAGTAGACTATTATCTGATTGAAAATGGCCTACCCCAATCCATTTTAGCACAGTGATTCCAAGAATGTTAATGTTTATGTGCTCCATTTCCCTTTGAATAATTTCTAATTATCCTAGATTCATACTACGTTCCATATTCCAAATATTAGTGGATGTTTCCTGTTGTTCCTCCTCATTTTGAGTTGTGCAACATCAGCAGATGGAGGTTCCTGGGACATTACTCCATTTCCTTCATTAGGGTAGCATGTGCTTTGAGGAAGCAACTCTTCTCCAATCATCTTTTGAATGTCTTCCAACCTGGGGAGCTCATTTTATGGCACTATGTCTGACAGTGTTTCTCTGCTATTTGTAGGATGTTCAATGGCTAATTGTTTAGGGAGTGGGTTGCCTGGTCCTCCTCCCCTCAGTCTGGAAGGTCAGTTGAAACTTGTCTACCATGGGTGTCCCTGCTGATATCTGTAATCCAGGAGCAGAGCTTTCAGCATCAGAGCAACATGCAAGACCCTATTATACTATGAACTGAAAGACATATTGGTGTATTTTGGTGTATAAAAATATTAAGTTGATTTTTTTTAAATGATGTCAATTATGAATGAAATTTCTTCACTTTAAAAAATATTAATATTTTATTTTCATCCTTTTGACATAATGTGCCAATGACTATATTTCCTTATGAATGTCTTGGATGAAATTTACTAAACTTGTTTGTTGTTATTGCTTTTGTATGAAGTTTTACCCAAAAATGTCAGGTAATGAAGATTTTGTTCCCACATTGTGTATTCAATCATTGAGTAGTGTCTAAGTCCTTAGTGCTCTCACTGAATCAATGGAATAATCTCTTCATGGACTCACAAAATGATGACATTGGTGTGTGATGAGGCTCTTTTGGAGGAATTCAGGTACTGGGGGGTACCTTGTAAACATACCTTGTGTCTGGCCTCTTCTTTTCCCTCTCTGCTTTTTGAATGCCATGTGGTGATCATCTTTCCTCAGCCATGTTGTTCTGTCTCAACACAGGCCAGAAACAACAGAGATAGCCAATCATGGAAACAAACCTCTGAAATTATGACCCTAAATAAATCTTTCTTACCTTAAGTTGTTTGTGTCATGTATTTTGTTACAGAGTAGAAAAATGTATCAACCCAAATATGTAGCTTGATGGCCTCCATTAATTTGACTAATGGCTACTATTATTTATGTAATAAAATCTTATTATGTTCTTTATTCCTTTTTATAACTTCAAGGGAATGAATACTATCTGGCTCTCCAAATTCCTACATAGCTGTTAATGTCTGTGTCTCAGTTATTTTTGTTTTAGTACATGTATTTCCCTGCTATTAATTCTAATATTTTAAATATTCCTATTCCCTATACATTGTAGATGATATAATTCCCTCTGAAGTGTTGACTTTAGAATTTGTATGAATGGGTATGTTTCAGTTTATCTTTTCTTCTTAGATTGTATCTTTATTTGTACAATGTAATCCTAAATTTTAAGGCATGCCTTTCCTCACATCTTCATTGAATGTCCACAATGTTCAATTAAGAAGGAATCAATCTGTTGGGGAAGAACTTTCACCTCTTCTACATTTTATAATCTCTGAAATTTTCTGTTAAAGTCTCAAATCTCCAGAAGAGTTCCAAGCTAGGAGTCTCTATTCATACAGTTTATGATTCCACTGTAAATATTAGCAGAACTCTAGAGGTCTCTGTTTATGTACAGTTTATGGTTCTAGTATTTTTTGTTGTTAGGTGCTGTCAAGTTGGTGTCTGAATTCTAGCACCCCTATGTGTATCAGACAAAACACTATTGTGTTTCTCTTCTATTCATAGGATTTTAAATGGCTGATGGTTTTTTGGGAGTGGGATGCCAGATCCTTCACCCAAGCCTATAGCACCTAGTGTTCCTAGGTGGTCTCCCACGCAAGTACTAAACAGGCCCAACCCTGCTTAGCTTCTGAGATGACAGGATTGGAAGCCACAGTGATACAGCTGCAGAATTCTAAATCTCTAGAAAGATAACTTGGTTGAAATTATCTGTGGCTTTTTTTTTTCAGTACTGAGGGGCTGAACCCAGGGCCTCATGCATTGTATGCAAGCACATTACCACTGAAGTACATCCCAGGTCCCTTTTGCATGTCTTGCTAAGTTGCACAGGCTGCCTATGGCCTCAAATTTGTGACCCTCCTACCTTTGCCTCTCCATTCATTGAGATTACAGGCATGTGCCACAGCATCTGGCCCCTCTGTTGGCTGGCTCTTTCATCTTTTAATCCAATAAGTTGGTGCCAAAATAGCAGCTCTGAAATCTCATCCCTATTTTCTGACTGCAGGATCTATGCACATGCTTTACTATTCTATAGTAAAATTCTTCCCAAGACAAAATGTTAGCTTGAATATAGATGTTTTCTTGCTTTCTTTCCACTGTCAAATTCCAAAAACAGGGGATCCATATATTCTATCAATGTTTATAGTTACTTATTATGAAAATGTTAGTCCAGAAAATGCATTGTTACTCAAACTAGAAAACTTTATGATATGAATATAATGGATAGTAGCAATAATATTACTTTTGGTTTTCTTTTACCACAGAATCAAATCCTAATATGTTAGTCTCAAAGCGAATATCTAATACAAATTTATTTACATTTATATTTATCTGATAAATATAAAAAATATAGCGTTAAGGCTGAAAAGGATCACATTGTTTGTGAAAATCCTTCAGAAATGTATTTTACCTTTATGGAAACATGAGAAATGTTGTATTATATTAGTTGTTTTAGTTATGATCAAAAATCATTCTATGACGTCCCTCATTAAAAACTGAGTCAGAAGTCAGCATGGTAGCCCAGTGACTCAGGATGTAAAGGAAGGAGGATCCCAAGTTTGAAGCCAGAGACAACCTGCATAACTTAGTAATACTCTGTCTCAGGATAAAAACAATAAGTAAAATAAAAGGGGCT
>VMDO01026053.1:17010-27492 GCA_007922755.1 Pedetes capensis | reverse complement strand
GGGATATTGAGCACTTTTTCATGTGTTTCATGGCTTTATGGACCTCTTCCTTTGAGAACTGTCTACTGAGTTCCTTTGCCCATTTGTGTATTGGGTTGTTTGGTTTTTGGGTTTTTTTTTTTTTGAGTTCTTTATAAATTCTAGTAATTAGACCTTTGTCAGATGTATAAAATGCGAAGATTTTTTCCCATTCTGTGGCAGTTTCCTTGATTCTGTTAATTGTTTCTTTTGCTGTGCAGAAGCTTCTTAATTTGATGTGGTCCCATTTATTAACAGTAATTTATAATATTTCAAAGAAACAGGCAAAATATTATGGATTCTTGATTTGGAAAGACATGAAGGGTTTCTTTTTCTCTTAATTTGATTTTTTTCCTTTTTTTTTTTTTTTTTTTTTTTTTTTTTTTTTTTTTTTTTTTTTTTTTTTTTTTTTTTTTTTTTTTTTTTTTTTTTTTTTTTTGTTTTTGTTTTTGAGGCAGGATTATGTAGCTCTAGCTGGCCTGGAACTTGTTATGCAGTCCAGGCTGCCCTGAAACTGCCCAATGACAAATTGATTAATGAATATAGTTAGTAAAAGAGTACTAAAGATTTGTCACTGCATCAAAAACCTTGCAAATCCCTGACAGCTCGCACTAGAAAATATGAAAGATACAGATTTTCTCAAATGTGATAATCTCAAATGTGATATCAATTTGATATGACATTGCCAGTAACTTGAGTTATGAAGCTGAAAAATCTTTTCTAATGTATTGATAATTAAAGAAAATAGATTTCAACTAGTTACAATAGAGAAAAGACCAACTTACTCTTTTCTTTTCATGGAAAGTAATATAATAGTTTATATTTTATGCTTGTAACTTTTTGCATTAAGTAATATGTAATTTTCCTGTTTATAGTTTTCCTAGTGGAGCCAAACAGATCAAAATTATTGTGTTCTTTTATTGAAAAGCCTTTTATTTTTCCTTGAGTTAAGTTTTCATTTGGTTAGCTTTCCATGTACTGATTTTTTTTTTTTTTTTTTTTTTGCGGTACTGGGGGTTGAACCCAGGGCCTCGCGCTTGAGTGCTCTGCAAGTGCTGAACCACTGAGCTGCACCCCAGCCCATTTTTTTACTTTTTGAGACAGGGTCTCGCTAAATTACCAGACTGCCTCTGGTCTTGAACTTGCGATCCTCCTGCCTCCGCCTCCCAAGCCGCTGGGATTACAGGTGTGCACCACCGCTCCCAGCTCCAGGTACTGATTTTTAATTTATTCCTACCCTTCCCCAGAAATTTTTTTCTTGAGATTTTAGTTTTCTTTTTGACTTTTTAGTTAAGTTCATTTTTAGTGGATACATAAGAACACAATTGTATGTATTTATGGTATATCATGTGATATTTTAGAGTGCTGTTCTGTGCTGAGGCCCTGGGTTTGATCCCCAGCACCACAAAAGTGGGAGAATGGCATGGCAATCCACTTCTGAAGGAATCCCCAAACAATTAGCCATTGAAAACCTTAGGAGAGTTGCTATGAGCTGGACCCAATTCGACAGCACCTAACAACAACAACAACATATCAAAAACATTTGATATGTATATACATTGTATGTTTAATCAGATTAAACATACCCATCTCCTCAAACATGTATCATTTCTTTATGATGAAACCATTCAAATGCCTTTCTTCTAGCTTTTTGAAATGTACAGAACATTATCATCATCTGTAGTCATCCTACTGTGCAATGTTGTTGCTCTTGTTAGGTGCCATTGAGTTGGGTCCAACTCAGAGCAAACCTATGTTCAACAGAATGAAACACTCCCTGACACTGCCATGCACATGATCTTTTTTATGTTTAAGCCCATTATTGTAGCCACTGTGTCAATCCATGTAGTTGAGAGTCTTCCTTTTTTGTTGTTGTTGTTGTTGTTGTTGATCTGCCACTCTCCCAAACATGACGTCCTTCTCCAGGGATTGGTCCCTCTTGACACATCCAACATACCTAAGGTGCAGTCTAACCATCCTTGCTTCCAAGGAGTACTCTGGTTGCACTTCTAGGATGGTTCTGTTAGTTCTTTTGGTGATACATGGTATATTCAATATGCGTCTCCAGCACCATAATTCAAAAGCATCAATTCTTCTCCTGTCTCCCTTATTCAATGTCCAGCTTTCACAAGAATATGATATGACTGAAAATATGGCATGAGTCAGGTGCACCTTCCCCTTCAACGTGACATCTTTACTTTTCAACACTTTATAGAGCACCAGAACTTCTTACTGTTATCTGATAACTCTGTACCCATTGAATAGACTCTCCCCATCACCCTATTCCCCTCCCACTCTATTCTCCTCAGCTTCTAATAAACACCATTCTATTCTGAACTACTATGAGATAAACTTTTTAATATTCCAAATATGTGTGAGATCATGTAGCACTTGTCTTTCTTTCCTTGGCTTATTTCACTTAATATAATAAAATCTCATTTTATTCCAGTAAGAATGGTTATTACAAAAAAGACAAAAGATAGTAAGTGTTGGCAAGGATGTAAGGAAAAAGCAGCCCTTGCACAGTTTGGAGATTCCTCAAAAAAAAAAAAAACATTAAAAATAAAACTACCATGTAATCCAGCAATTCTATTAGTGAGTATGTACACAAAAGAAATGAAATCCATATATCAAAGAGATATCTGCACTCCCATGTTTATTACAGCATTATTCTATAATAACCAAGAACCAGAAACAACCTAAGGGGCCATTAAGTAATGGGTGGATGAAGAAATTGTGGTATATATACAAAATGTAATATAATTCTCCCATAAAAAGAATAAAATCCTGTCATTTGCAACAATACAGATGGAAGTGGAGATCATTTTGTCAAGGGAAATAATTTTAAAACATTTTAGTAGAAATGTCCAAATATTTAAAAAGTAGAATAAAATGGCAAACTTCCATATCCCTTTCATCCAGTTTCAGCAGTGACCAACACAATCCTACTTAATCTATGTTGTTGTTGTCAGGGGCTGTCCAGTCGATATCAGACACATAGCGACCCTATGTACAACAGGCAAAACACTATTGTTAGTGCTTCTCTGCTATTCATAGGGCTTTCAATGGCTGATTGGTTGCTGGATCCTTCTCCCAAGCCTATAGCACCTGATGTTCCCAGGCAGTCTCCCATCCAAGTACTAACCAAGCCTGACCCTGTTTAGCTTCCAAGATCTGACAGGATTGGAAGCCAGAGTGCTACAGCTGCAGGCTACTTCATTTATACCCTCATCTTAACCACTTATCTTCACTAAATAGTTTTGAAGAAAATTCCAGTCATCATATTCATCCATATGTACTTCAGTTGTTGTTGTTAGATGCCATCGAGTTGGTATCCAACTCATAGCAACCCTTGTAGGGTTTTCAATGGCTGACTGTTTTGGGATTGCCTTGGGAGTGGATTGCCAGGCCATTCTCCCATTTTTGCGGTGCTGGGAATTGAACTTGGGACCTCAGAGACTGCAGCGTAGTGCTCTACCAACTGAGCTAAATCCCAGCCCTACGTACTTCAGTATAGATCTCTAAAAGATAAGAACTCTTAAAATTGTCATAACACCATTTTATACTTAAAACTATTTTAAAATTTCTTAGTAACTTCAAATACCTAATCAATGTCCATATTTTGTGGTTCCATCTCTAAGTCTCTTCTAATCTATGCCAGGTTTGTTTTTTGTTGTTGGTGGTGGTTTTGTACTTTTTTTTTTTTTTTTTTTTTTTTTTTTTTTTTTTTTTTTTTTTTTTTTTTTTTTTTTTTTTGTGGGACTGGGGGTTGAACCCAGGGTCTTGCGCTTGCATGCTTTGCAAGTGCTGGACCACTGAGTTGCATGCCCAGCCCATTTTTTTATTTTTTTGGAGACAGGGTCTCACTAAATTATGCAGACTACCTCTGGTCTCAAACTTGTGATCCTCCCACCTCCGCCTCCCCAGCCACTAGAACTACAGGTGTGCGCCACCACGCCTGGCATGGTGTACTATTTTTTGAGATAGGGTCCTGCTATGTAGCCCAGGCTGACCTGCAAATCACTGTGTGTAGCACAGGCTGGATTCAAACTCATGATCTTCATGCCTCAGCCTTCCAAGAGCTGGGATTATAGGTATGTGCCACCACATCTGACCTAACCTATACTATTTCCATGCCATCTTTGCCATCTCCTGTGTTAGTCACTTTTTCAGTGTTGTGACAAAATATCTTAAGAGAGATTTATTTTGGCTTATGGTTTCAGAGGTTTCAGTTCAAGGGCAGCTGGATCCATTGCTTTGGGCCTGAAGAAGGCAGAATATTATGGCAGTGGAAGTATGTGCCCAGAGGAGGTTACCTAGTAGCCAGGAAACAGGAAAAAAAAAAAAGACAGAAGGGGCCAGGGAAAAAATATTCCGTACAAAGTATGCCCCCAATGACCTCTTCTTACAGTGTGACTCCACCCACTAAAGATTCTACCACTTACTATAATGTCACCACCAGCAGGAGATCAAGCCTTCAGGACTTGAGCCTGTGTAGGACCTTTCAGATTCAAACTATCACATTCTGCCCTTGGCCTCAAAAAGTTCATGTCCACCTCATAATGCAAATTACATTTAGTCCATTTCCAAGGATCCCCCAAATCTCAATAGCTCCAATATTTTTCCAAAAGTTCAAGTTCAGAGTCTCTTCTAAGAATTAAGGCAAACTCATAGCTGTGAGCTCCTATAAAAAATCAAAACACAAGTTACATGCTCTCAAAATGCAATGTCACAGAGCAAACATTCCCATTCTTAAAGGGAGGAATGTGGGCATAGAAAAGAAGGATGGGATCAAAGCACAACCAAAACTCACTGGGGAAAACACCTGTGGTCTTGCTGGCCACATAGCCTTTCTCTTGAGTTGTTTCTGCTTCCCATTTACATCTTGCCTTGCCAGATGTTCCAAATTCCTGGCATCTCTAACTTCAGTGGGTCTCTATTGAAGCTTAGCCTTCACCCTCACAACTTACTTTTTTATACCTTGACCTAGTCATACAGTTCCTGGCCTCCCAGGCTTTTCTTGAAATCTGGGTAGAATCTCCATAACCTCATAAATCTTGCATTGTCCATGCCTGCAAAACCAGCAACCCCAAGGTCTGCTGCCAGATTGAGCAGTGGCCAGGCTCCCTTGGACCATCGTTGCAGCCTCTGAGTGCTGGCAGGGGTGGGGTGGGGGTGGGGTGGTGCTAAGCATGATGGAACAAATCCTGGGGAAATAACTTCCTATGTGGAATTCTGACATCCTGGCAGGGGTCTCTTCTCGTGAAAAACTCTTTGAAATGAGTTTGCACTTTACCTTCTTCATCCTGTGGTGGGTGGGATCCTGATTCCTGAGATGTCCTCAAGGTATATTTCCAATTATTCTGATGCAAAGTATTTGAGTTCTTTTTTATGGTGCTATTCTCTTCAGTAGCCATGTATTCTTAAGCCCCAATTTTACATGGGCTTTCAGATCAAACTTTAAGTTTTAAAATCTTTTTCCTCTCCTTTTTGCTCCTGATTTTTACCATAAATCTTGCTAAAAGCAGTGAGCAATACTCATGCCATTGCCTGAATGCTAGAATATCTTGAAATTTCCTCTGCTAGATTAGTTAGTCCATAATCTTTAAACTCAGCCTCCCACAAACCCTTGGGGGATGGACAAAACATAGACAAGTTCTTTGCCATGATGTGACATGAATGACCTCCAGTCCAATTCTCAGTAGAGTCCTTATTCCCATCTGAAAACTCACAAGTACACACTTTTCTGTCTGCACTTCTAGTGGCATTCTGGTCTTCTGAGTTCCTAACAGAACCATCCATTAATCTCTACTGAAAGCATTCTAGGGCATCTCTAGCCTGGATCTTCAAATTTTTCCAAAGTCCTCCCACAAACCAGTTCTAAAGGTTTCTGAACCACATCAGCATAAATAATCTCAGCAATAACCAAACTTTTCTAGAACCAATTTTCTCTGTTAGTTTTTTCATTTCTGTGGCAAACACCTGAGAGAAATAATTTTAGAAAAGAAAAGATTTGTTTTGGCTTGTAGGTTTAGTACAAGGTCCAGCTGGATCCATTGCTTCAGGCCTGAGGGAGGCAGAATGTCATGGCAGTGGAAGTATGTGGCAGAGGATGCTACTTACCTCATGACAGTCAAGAAGCAGAAAAGAAATGGTGGGAAGGGGCTGGGGATATCATATGACCCTCAAAGGTATGCCACCCATGACATACTTCCTCCAGTTAGGTTCCATCTCCTAAAGATTCTACAACCTCCCAAAAATAGTACCACTAGCTAAGAATCAAGACCTCAACACATGAGTCTGTGGGGGATTGAAAACATAACATCCCCCTCTTTCTAATTTTTGTTGAAGAAATCAATGATTTGTTCTGAATAATATTTTACATTCTGAATTTTGCTGACTGCATCCACATGATATTTGACATATTATTCTGTCACCTGTATTTTCTATAAATTGATAGATATAGAGGCTTTCAGATTTATATTTATTTCTTCTAAGACTGCCTTATAATTAGTGTTGGGTACTTTCACCAGGAAATATACAGTTTTTTGTCTTTGTATCATGTCAGCTATTGTTGTTTACTATTATTTCTATGAATAAATTATGTTGCAAAATGTTGATATTCTAGTTGTATTATTTCACATTCATCATGAAAGAAAAACTTTCTCTGATTAATTATTTGATTACATACCAATCCTTATGTGAAGACTTCTTCAGTTTTTTTTTGACTGTCTGTATCATGTCCTCTAATAAATTTCTTAGGAAAGCATATTCTCTGAGTTCTTGCATAGTTATAACCACTTGTATGTGGTATTTCTATTTGAAAGTCAGTTTGATTAGACAAAAAATTCATGATTAACTTTTTCTATCTTTGTTGTTGTTGGGTGTTGTTGAGTCAGATCCAACTCATACAGACTCTATAAGTCTGTAAGAAGAACAAGATACTACCCAACACTGTACCATGCACACAATCTTTTTATGTTTGAGCCCAATATTAAAGAGGCTATATATCTTCTCATTTTGAGTTGTGCCACATCAGCAAAGGGAAGTTCCAAGGGCTTTATTTCATTCCCATCATTAAGGTTGACTCTACTTTGAGGAGGAAACTCTTCCCCAGTCCTCTCTTGCATGCTTTCCAGCCTGGGGGAGCTCATTTTCCAGCACTATACTTGACAGTGCTTCTCAGCTATTCAAAGGGTTTTCAATGGCTAGTCTTTCATGAGTGGGCTGTCAAGTTCTTCTCCCTAGTGTGTCTTAGTCTGGAAGCTCAAGTGAAACTTGTCCACCATGGGTGGCCCTGCTGATATCTGAAATACCAGCAGTATAGTTTTTAGCATCATGGCAACATGCAAACCCTCACAGCATGACAAGCTGACAGACACATGGTGGGTAGATTAGGGTGACAGAGAGAAAAATACATGGATTCTATATGTAGTTTGACAAATGATTCACCAGGACTTTCTGATAGATTAAATGTGGAGAGTGATTAAAATGGAGGGATCAATGATGACTCTTAGAGTTACAGAATGAGAAACTACACAGGTTGATTGGATAGACTAGTTCCTCTCTCCTTATAGTAGAATAATAGGATAATGCCTATCTACTAAACAATCTGCCATTGAAAACCCTATGAATGGCATAGAAGCACTAACATAGTGCTGGGCATGACATGACATTGGGAAGTGTTTTTTTCTGTTGTATATAGGGTCTCTATAAGTCAGACCCAACATTATGGCACTGAACAACAACAAACTATTGTGTAACTATATGGTTCTACACAATGAATGTGAGCTTGATGATGTGACTTGCTTTGAGCAACAGAATGCATGAAGAAGTGATAGCACGCTAGTATTCTCAAGGTCATCTCAGTTGCAAAAAAGCTGCTGGATTCTAGGAATGGTGTTTTCATTCCAAGAAAGAGAGGAAAAGCAAGGAGTAAAAGTCATCTCTTTTAAAGGAAGTCTCTTTAAACTTCAGTGACCATGCATATTAGCAAAGAAGTCTGAAAAAAGCCTTTAAAAAATGGGCCACTGCTACACTCAATAAGACTAAGATTTTATTTTAAAGGAAGGTAAGAATTTCCAGTGGGTAGGTGTTTGTCTGTACAATATGAAGTTGTGCCAAGAAGGACAGAATAAGCAACTGAGAGGCTGAGTAAAATGAGGATATTTTTTCTAGTGTAAGATAGCAGATTAAAGACAGCCTCCATTGACATGATAAAACAAAGGAGTCAGTGTAAGATGGAGTGGACTCTATCCCAAAATAAGATAAAGATTGGGAAAACACAGAAATCACAAGGAAGTTTATAGGAGGGCCTCAGAATGCAGAATGGGAGTGAGTAGGACATAGTTCCAACCATTGCTCCCTGGTAGGGGAGGGTAACCAGAGGCCTCACCCAAAAAGGTAAGCTAGATCGCCCTGGCAAGCAGACTGGCAGTGTCACAGGACAAGCCCATAGTTTGTGAAGCCCTGAGGTCCACTCAGGGGATTTCCTGACTGGGGTGGTGGTGGTCAGCATTGGAAAAGACAGTCATTTCACTATGATCCATATCTCAGAGGCCCATGACCCAGCACCATCTTGAGAGGGAACTTATTGTGTGAGACTGAGTGACTCTAAGGGCCTGAAAACAAAGAATAATCACTGTGGTTTATTTTCTACTCTGGGAATGGTACAGGGGATTGAGCTCTCAAGAGACAGCCACTCACTAAGAAGCTTTCCAAATAAAATGGGAAGAGATATCATCTTAGCAAATGTACAAATCACAAAACAGAAGCACAAGAAACAAGAAACAGTAAGCTAACATGTCTCATTCAAAAGACCATAATTCTTTAACTACTGATTCCAAGGATACTTATATGGTTGACATGTAAGACAAAGAATTCAAAAGTCTACTTGTAAAAATGATCAGTGACTTCAGAGAAGATACAGTAATTTTTTTTTTGGTTTTTTATTTGTTTGTTTTTGCAGTTGAATGAAGTAAGGAAATCAATACAGGACCTAGATCAGACAGTCACCAATGCAGAAGACAAATTCAATAAAATAGATGAAGGCTGGGTGCAGTGGCTCATGCTTATAATCCCACTGACTTGGGAGGCAGAGGGAGGATAGCAGGTTTAAGGCTGAGGTGGCCTGCATAACTTAGCCAGACCCTGTCTCAAGATAAAAAATGAAAAATGGGCTGAGAGTGTAGCCCAGTATTATAGCACTTGCAAAGTGTATGCTTGAGGGCCTGGGTTTGACCCACCAAGTACCACAAAAAATGAAATAAAATAAGATAAAATAAATAAAACAGATGAGAAATTCAGAAAGGAAACTGAGATTTTGAAAAAACACAAATGTTGGAAATGAAGAATTTAATAAATAAAATTTAAAAAACCTAGTAGAAAGCATCACTAGTAGACAAGATCAAACAAAAGACAGAATATCAGGGATGGAAGACAAAGGTGAGGAAATACTACATTCAGATATCAACAAAGAAAAAAAGTAAAATAACATGACCACAACTTTCAAAAACTCTGGAGGATATGACCAAGAGACCAAATCTATGAAACCAGAGGCTAGAAGAAGGAGCTGTGATAAAAACTAAAGGTGTAGAAAACCTATTCAATGAATTATAGCAGAAAATTTCCCAAACCTGGGGACAGAAATGGACATCCAAACACAAGAAACATTTAGAGCCCCAAATTGACATGACAAGAAAAGAACCTCTCCATGACCCATTATAGTTAAAATGCCAAGACAATAGAACAAAGAAAAATAAAAGCTATAAGAGAAAAACACCAACTCACTTACACTGGCAAGGCTATCAGAATAACCTCAAACCCCTCAGCACAAACTCTAAAATTCAAAAAAGCATGGAATGATATATTTCATGCCCTGAAAGTAAATAACTGCCAACCCAGATAATATCCAGCAAAATTATCATTTAAAATCAATAGAGAAATGAAGACTTTCCAAGATAAGCATGAACTACAGCAATTCATGACCACAAAGCTAGCACTATAGAAGATACTAAAAGGAATCCTGTACATACAAAAGGAAGAAAGACAGTCTCAATCATCATGATTGAGTACAGTACAGAATACATTTCATAAAAGGAAAAAATGAACTAATGAGAACCAGGAAATAATCAGTATGTCTAACTTAAAAAAACCAGCAAGCCCTGAATATGAAGAAGGAGAAAGAATGAAGAGTATGCAAACCAATTAGGAAAATATTCAATACAATTATAAATGTCAGCTAATGACTCTCAATAATAACCCTGAATATAAATGGCCTTTACTCCCCAATTAAAAGACATAGGTTAGTAGATTGGAATGAAAAGCAAGATTCAATAATTTATTGGCTATAAGAAAGACAATTCACTGAAAGGACATCCAAATTGATATATCAAGCAAGTAGAAGCCAAAAAAAAAAAAAAAAAAAAAAAAAAAAAAAAAAAAAAAAAAAAAAAAAAAAAAAAA
>VMDO01026053.1:5704-16910 GCA_007922755.1 Pedetes capensis | reverse complement strand
AGAAGATATAATAATTATAAATATATATGCACCAAACATTGGTGCACCCAATTTCATAAAACAACCACTACTGGATATAAATGGACAGGTAAGTACAGCTACAACAATTGTGGTGATTTAAATAATCCATTCTTATCAATAGAAAGAACACAGACCAAAAAAATCAGCAAGGAAACTTCAGAGTTAAACACCACAATAGATCCAATGGACTTAACAGACATCTACAGAATAGTCCATCCTAAAGGTACAGAATACACATTATCTCAGCAGCCCATGGAACTTTCTCTAAAATAGATCACACTTAGGGCATAAATCAACTGCCTGCAGCGGTAGCCCTGTGGCATCCGATCCCGTCAGATCTCAGAAGCTAAGCAGGGTTGGGCCTGGTTAGTACCTGGATGGGAGACCGCCTGGGAACACCAGAAGCTGTAGGCTTGGGAGAAGGACCTGGCAACCCCTCCCAAAAATCAATCTGCCATTGAAAACCCTATGAACAGCAGAGAAGCACTGACAATAGTGTTTCCCGTGTTGTACAGAGGGTCACTATGAGTCAGATACCGACTCGACGGCACCTAACAACAACACAGGCCATAAATCAAGTCTTAATGGACACCAAAAAAATAAATAAATAAATAAATAAAATAAAAAAGAAAAGAAAGAAAGAAAGAAAGAAAGAATTTCTTGTATCTTATCAGAACAATGGACTAAAACTAGAAATCAACAGCAAAAGAAATTACAGAAACTATACAAATATATGAAAAATGAATAATATACTCTTAAATGACCAATGGGCACTTGAAGAAATCAGAGAGGAAATTTTAAAAGTGTTACAATCAAATGAAAATGAAAACATAACATACCAGAACCTTTGGGATACAGCAAAGATAGTTCTAAGAGGGAAGTTTATAGTTATGAGTGCCAAAGTTAAGAAATCAGAGAAGACTCAAATAAGTTAATGATGGACCTCAAGGTCTCAGGAAAACAAGGAAAAGTAAAACCCCAAATGAGCAGACAGAAAGAAACAACAAAGATCAGAGCAGAAATTAATGAGATGGAGACTAAAAGAACAATAAAAAGAATTGATGAAACAAAGAGCTACTTCTTTGAAAAGATAAACAAGATCAACAAACCCTTAGCCAAATTAACCAAAAGAAAGAGAGAGAAGACTCAAATTAATAAAATTAGAGGTGAAAATGGGGACCTTACAACAGGTACTAATGATATCCCAAGGCAATACTTTTTTTAAAAACAAATAGTGCTTGAAAAATTTGATAAATACATGGAAAAAATTAACAATGGTCCAATCTTTGTATCAAAAATAAAAATTAATTCAACCTGTGTCATACAAATAAAAGTAAATATAAAGCTTAAAAAATTTTAGGTAGATATAAGAAAATGTCTTGAAAACTTTGAGGGAAATAAAGATTTCTTATAATAGGCAAAAAAAGTTACAACCAGAAAGTTAAATATTGATAAATTGCTCACCTTCAAAATTAAAATTTTCTGCCCATTGGAAGATAGCTTTTAAAAATGAAAAGGTAAATAACAGACAAGTTGAAAATATATGTAATATTTTTATCAAATAAAAAATTATAACCAGAATATTCATAGATGTCCTTAAAATGGCAACACAGATATAGAAGATATAGAGGTGGCTAAAAAGCATATAAAAAGTTTCTCAGTATTAGTCATCAGCAAAATGCAAAATAAAACCCAAGTGAAATACTATTTCTTATCCACTTTGATACAAGAGGTGATCAAAAGATACAATGGATGTTTAAGTCTTTAAAAGTTAGAGTAAAAATTTATTACAGAACTGTTTGAAAAAGTGGCAAGAATGATGGGATAAGTGTGTTTGAAGCCAGAAAGAGTACTTCGAGAAAGGTTAATTGCCATGTATCTTTTACTGTAATAATCTTTTATTTAAACATTCATCATATTTGGAAACAATCCAAATGTCTTACAACAAGAGAATAAATAAATAATTCTGATATATTCATATCATGGAGTACTATTCAACAATAAAAAGTATACACATAACAATATGGATGACTCTCAAACACATCTTGTTCACATAAAGGAAGACAGACACAAAAGAATACTTATCATATAAATAATTACATATACATCAAATTCAAAATGAATGGTTGACTCTTAAGTTTTGAAGGAATTAATTAGAAAGTGACACAAGAAACTTTTGGAGATATGTAAATACCTTGATTAAGATATTGATAATGTAACTTTGTACATTTTCTCCAAACTCACTGAGTTGTTCACACAAAATTTGGCTATTTTTCTGTGTGTTTATTTTATCTCAGTTTTTAAAAGAAATGCAAAAATATTTTTTTAAAAATTTAAAAAGTCAATGTCAAATATAGGAAAAGAAGATCCAGCACAATATAAGGATTTTTACCTGAGAGTCCATATACAGAATATAGGGAGTCTGTGAACTTTTGGATGAACATTATGTCTTCATTTTAATTTAACCTAGATGAAATTTTTCAGCTCATTTAGATAAGAATTTAGCTAATAAAGCACAGTATTATGAGCAGGGACCTCTGACTTTGTCACTAGATTTTTTACATCACACTGCAATTATTGCAGATATTTAAAAATATTGTTTACATTTATTGCTACTTCAAAATTCTGGTAGTTATCAGAGCTGCTACTAGATCATAGATTACCAGCTACCTATGTTTATGTAATCTTGTTATTTAATGCATATAAAGCAGCTGGGCACTGTGGTACATACTTATGATCCCAACAAATTTGGAGACTGAGGGAGGAGGATTGTGAGTTTGAGGGGGTAGGATTGTGATTGTGAGTGGTAAACTATGCAATTTAGTGAGAACCTGTATTAAAATAGTAAATAAATAAACAAATAAACATATAAATAAATAGATAAGGAGCTCTTGGAGCAATTCAGTGGGAGAGTACTTAGCATGTATGAGGCCCTGAGTTCAATCCTTCTGTACCAGAAAAAAGAAAAAAGCACACACACTACATATACAAATGTGTTTCCTTTTTTTTTAATTCCAGTAAAATGTACATAAAATTTGCCATTTTAAAGTGACAGTTCTGTTGCACTGGGTTCACTTGTGAACTCACTACTATCCATCTCTAGACCTTGTTCATTTTCCCTAATTGAAACTTGGTGTCCATTAAACAAAAGCTTCATTTCCTCCTCCCCTAGCTTCTGGCAACCACCATTCTACTTTCTGTCTTTATTAATTTGACTCTTATAAGTACCTCCTGGGCTGGGATTTAGCTCAGTTGGTAGAGCGCTGCGCTGCAGTCTCTGAGGTCCTGACTTCAATTCCCAGCACTGCAAAAATGAGAGAAGGATCTGGCAATCCACTCCCAAGGCAATCCTGAAACAGTCAGCCATTGAAAACCCTATGAGGGTTGCTATGAGTCAGATACTGACTCAATGGCACCGAACAACAACAACAACAACAACAACAAGTACCTCCTATAAGTGGAATCTTACAATATTTACCCTTTTGTGACTGGCTTCTTTCACTTAGCACTATGCCTCTAAGTTTCATCTATGTATAGCATACCCCAGAAATTTCTTTCCTTTAAAGGCTGAAATATTTCATTGTGTGTATCTACCACATTTTGTTTATTCATTCTTCTGTTAATAGACATTTGAGTTGCTTTCATTTGGGCTATTATAAATAATTCTACTGTTGAACATAGGCATACAAATAACTGTTCAACCCATGCTTTCTGTTTTAATCCAACTACATTTCAATATAATTTCTTTCCTTCATAAGCCTATGTATTATGATTTATATATTTAAAAACACTATTATAAGAAAGGACTCACAGCCTTCAACAGAGATTCAAAATTCCCTGACATAACAAGAATTCCTAAAGTATAATATCTAAACAATGAAACATAATAAATCCTGAAAACTACAACAACAATAACAAAAACTTTTCTGAGATAAAAAGTGACTTGATTCTCAGTATGAAAAGGGAACATTGTATATCTGAGAACACTGACCCAGGACGGTCAATATTAAGATATAGTTTTTCAAAACTACATTTTAAACAAAATGAAATATCTTGGGCATCCATACAAATAGACAAAAATCACTTACAAGGAAAAAAAGATCAGATTGTCATCAGATTTTCAATAGTAAGTCTATATACCAAGAGATAACAGAATTACCTATTAGCAGAGAAACACTAACATAATGCCTGGCACAGTGTCGGGTAATGCTTTGTTCTGTTGTATATAGGGCTGTTATGAGCCTGACCTGACTCTATGACACACCCAACAACAACAACAACAATACAGAAAAGCCACCACGTGTCTGTCAGCTTGCCATGCTTTGGGGGCTTTCATGTTGCTGTGATGCTGAAAGCTATACCATCAGTATTTCAGATACCAGCAGCAGGGCCACCCATGGTGGACAGGTTTCAGCTGAGCTTCCAGACTAAAACAGACTAGGGAGAAGAACCCAACAACCCATTCCCAAAACAATTATCCCTTTAAAACCCTATAAATAGCAGAAAAGCATTGTCAAATATATTGCTGGAAAATGAGCCCTCTGCCTGCAGGCTGGAAGTTATTCAAGAAACAACTGGGGAAGAACTTCCTCCTCAAAGTAGAGTCAATCTTAATGATGAGAATGGAGCAAAGTCCTGGAACCTCCTTTTGCTGATGTGGCATAACTCAAAATGAGAAGAAATTGCCACAGACCAGCTGCAGCCTAAAATCCAGGGATTCCCGAAGGTGGATGAGGAATCAGCAATGGGTAACAGACACAGCAGCTTGGAGGCAGTGTGACCTTGTTCCATTTATTTCCAGATAACCCAGCCTTTTTATATAGAATTACAATTCATTAAATCTTATGAAAGGTCGGAAAAAGGACAAGGAAGTTGGTTGCATTTATGGAATCACCTGATCTATAGTCCCATGAGTGTCAGGTGGTAACCAAAGTGGAAGATGAACTCAGAGACAAATTGTGATTATTTCAAAGAAATAAACCAAGACGACCTGAGCATCTACATTTCCTGTAACAATCGACTATTCTTAACTTTATGCAGGAATTTAGGGCAGTTAACTGTCACCTGTGTGTCACCCCATTGAGTCTGTTGTTATGATGAATGGGTGCTTTTGCTTACTGTAAAGCTGTTGGTACAAAGGCTTTTGTTTAAGGAGTTTACCCTGTTGGAAGTCATTCAGGGATTTCCTGTTCAAGAAAGCCTGAGGCTTGTCAACTCCCAATCTGAATTAGCATTTCCCACAGAACCAGAAGATTATTTTTCATTAATATTTCCAGAAATCTACAATAGTGACCGATTAAAATTTAAGAAAAAGAAAAGATGATGTTCCAAGTCCCTCTCCATGAAGAGACCTTTTGGAGGTACTATTCCCTTTTTAGAAGACTTTCCCTCCGAGGCAGAAGGTACTTTTTCCCTTTTCAGTAGATTTTCCCTTCGATGCCTTTATTAAAGATACTCATCCTCATGTGGGGACTCTGTCAACCCATCATGAGTGGATCCGGACCTGGCAGGAAATATAATGATTGCAATAATGGGCTTAAACATAAAAAGATCATATGCATGGCAGTGTTGGGTAATGTTTCGTTCTGTTGTACATAGTATCTCTATGAGTCAGATCTGACTTGATGGCACCCAATAACAACATCAACCCTAATCCAAGCTATCATTACATTTTGCCTGGGCTCCAAGAACTTTCTAATTGGTCTTCTCACTTTTATCTTCCTTTTATTTCTTTTCCTAACTGAAGCAAGAATTATCTTGAGGTGAAAATCAGTTCACATTTTTCAATCTCTGGAAAAAAAGCTTCCTATTGTACTTAAAGTCAAATTTAAACTCCTAACAACAGCATTTTTCTCCCCCTGCATATTTTCCAACCTCACCTCATTCTGGCTTATTCATTCATTTCATTTCAGAAACATAATCTTTCCAACTTTTTTCCTATTTCATGACTTTGCATATGCTTTTTCATCCTTTAGAATGCTCTTTCCCTAATGTGTGCTAAATCTTACTCTTTCTCATCCCTAAGTCTTTATCTGAACCCTTTTCTTTCTTTCTTTCTTTCTTTTTTTTTTTTTTTGTGATGCTGAGTATTGAACCCATAGCCTTGCATACATGCTCTACCAATGAGCTATAATCCAAGCCCATGTGCTATTTTCTAAAATAGTCTTTCCTTGACTCTCCTTTCTTAATTGGTTCCTTGTTATTCTCCACCTAGCTCTTCGTTTGATTCTATCATCACTGATTTGTCTGCTGACTTATCTCCCTCACTAGAAAGTAAGCACCATTGATGGAAAGGGGAATTCTGTATTGTGCACTATTGCTTACTGATAGCTGGCCTTAACCTGGGTATGTTGTAGTATTTTTGAAAAAATAATGAGTGAGTGCATAAATAAGATAATGAATATCTGATCCAGGAGATTGGCCACGGGGAAAGAGGGAAGAGAAATATGAAACATTTAAGACCCAGGTTAAATGCCTGATCCACTCTGACATTCATCCTTCTGCCTCCAGGTGGAAACTGAGTATGATGTCCCACTGTTGAGTACCTTACAATTTCAGTTTGTGTTCAGTTTGTGGTAGTTAATATGCCCTATCTCTTATAGTGATTGCTTTGAATGACTTCTCTTTCCTGTTAGAATTTGACCTAACTTCAGGCAAAGGCCATACTTTATCCATCTGTTTCCCATTATACTCAGCACCCTGCTTTGCACACAGTATGATGAACATGTTTTAGATGAAAGAATGAGGGGAAAATGTGAATATTTTTGTGTTCTAGTGTAAGAGCAAGGGATTTTCATAGATTGGGTCCCTGAATAACATCCCTGTGATTCAGCCTCTTGGATAGAGGCCCAATATGCTCAAAAAGTCTTCCACTCTCATTACAAAGGTTCTCTGGTTGGGGTATGGAGCTTGCCATACTTTACTTTCTGGAGGAGACCAAGGAAAGATAAAAATAATGGAATGTTCTTTTTCTAGACTTAATAATCTCAAATAATAACTTGCTGTTCTCTCTAAGAATTATACTACAGAGTATTACTTAGTACATGCTAGTTAGGCAATAGAAATAACTTTGAACTTCTAAACTTTTCTCCCTGGGGAAGCAGGGTAATAGTGTTGAGCACATGCTGAGGAGGCCACTGGGTCCCAGCCAGTTTCTGATAAGTTTGGGCTCCTCACCCTCCCTCCTTCTCTGGTGCCTGTGGGAATAGGCCTAAGGGGACAGGACAGTCGATCTGAACTGAGACCCTGAAGGCCTTATTAGCATTTACTACTTAGATATTCCCAGAAGTTCCAAATGTAGAAATCTCCACAGGCACAGCTTTATTTCAGATCAATTAAGGGAAGCCTGAGTTTGGCTTTTACTCTCAATGGGTCTCGGGAGGTTAGTTAGGAAGATCTAGAGGACTCTGTAAGTGGCAAATCCAAAGGATCAGGAGCAGCTGGGATTTATTACAAGTGTGAGTGGAGGGCATGTGCCCGGAAGACTGTTCCAAGTAACCTTAGTAAACTGGCAACTCTAGCACCAGCTATCCTTGCTGTATAACATAAGAACTGCCCCTGGAAGGCCCTCTCTACTGGAATCTTAAATGTTCCCTTTGTAGTCATTTCTGGATTAGTTGGGAGAAGTTGGTCCCTCTTTTCAGGACATACCTGTTCATGTGCACTTCTATTTTCAATCTGACCTAATCACCAAGAGATGGCCAGAGAAAATCCCCTTCTGGAAAAAAAGACTTTCATCTCATTGCACCTTGCATCACAGAATGTTTCTAACAACAAAACAATAAAAAAAAATCCAATTATTCAACAAGAGATAAACTATTAAGTGAAATATGGAATATTTATATAATACAATTTTATACAGCCATCAATATATCCATG
Source organism: Pedetes capensis (assembly GCA_007922755.1). Lineage (NCBI taxonomy): Eukaryota > Metazoa > Chordata > Mammalia > Rodentia > Pedetidae > Pedetes > Pedetes capensis. The sequence continues at coordinate 9,011 of VMDO01026053.1, read as the reverse complement.
ATGTATGTTTAACTATAACTTTAAGTGAAAAATCAGGGTAAGAACTTCTACATATTATGTGAAAAGGCTATGTAAAATCAGTTAGGCCAATACTAAAGTGACAACCATGAAAGTACTGTGGATATCTTTTTTTTTTTTTTTTTTTTTTTTTTTGCGGTACTGGGGGTTGAATCCAGGGCTTTGCGCCTGCATGCTCTGCAAGTGCTGGACCACTGAGCTGCACCTCAGCCCATTTTTTTTTTTTTTTACTTTTTTTGAGACAGGGTCTCGCTAAATTATGCAGACTGCCTCTGTTCTCGAACTTGCGATCCTCCCGCCTCCGCCTCCCGAGCCGCTGGGATTACCGGCGTGCGCCACCACGCCCGGCACTGTGGATATCTTCTAATTCTTACTCTTCTTTATACTTTCCTGTAGTTTTAATTGTATGTATTACTATTATAATTAGAAAACAATTTACAACTGTAATGGAGCCATTAAACACAGAGATACGATTTCTAACAAAATGCCAAAGAAAAATAGATGATCAATGTATTTATTTCCTAGAGCTGCTGTAACAAATTACCACAAGCTGGGTGGTTCAAAACAACAGAAATGTATTCTCTCACACTTCTGGTGTTGGCAGTATTGGTTTCTTACAGAAACTTTAAAGGAGAATCTGTTTCATGACTCTCTCATTCTGGTGTTTGCCAGTGATGTTTGATATTCCTTGACTTGTAGACATATTTCTCCTGTCTCTGCCTCCATCATCACATTCACATTCACTTTCACAAAGAGGTACACATTCTCCCTGTGTACCTCTTTGTGCCTGTGTTCAAATTTCCCTCTTCTTATAATATGCTGGCTATGGGAGTAGGGCTTGGCTTTATCTATACTCAATTAAATCTATAGAGACCCTAATTCCAAATAAGGTTACATTTACAGAGAGATTGCTGGACAATTTCTAGACCTCCTTCTCTGTTCTCACTCTTTTCTCCAGGCAAGGTCCCTATTGGTAGAACCCAAATGGAAGGAGATGGCCAGGGAGCCCACTGCTGTATATCATACGTATCAGCCACTGGGGCACTGTGAAGGCTGGGAAATGGATTTGTAAGGGCAAAGGTATGCTGTCAGTACATTAGATCATCATTTTGTGTGATGGATGTTTGTATGTTTGGACTGAGGCCTCAGTTCCTCCCAGTGGTTGACTGTAGATAGCCTTCAGTTCCTTGCCACGTGGGCTTCTCCATTTTGCTTCAGCCAGAAGACGCACACAAGAAGAGATGGTCAGGGGGTTTGGGGTGCTGGGGTGTGATTCAGTGGCAGAGCACTTGCCTAGCATGGGTGAGGACCTGAGTTTGACCACTAGAAACACACACATGTGCACAGAGCCAGAGAGAAAAAATGCCAACAAGACAGAAGTCAGAGTCTCTTATAACCTAATCATCAAAATGACATTCATATGACCTTTCCTGTATCCGATTAGTTAGAAGCAAGGTCCTAGGTCCAGTCTATAGTCAAAGGGAAAATATTTAAAAAGAATATAAATACAGCTTCCCTTTATTCTCTCTGATAGATTCCTAATTTTGTTCCCTCTTCTTCTACTAATCAAATATTTCAGAGGCAGCAGGCCCCTTCCCAGCCTCAGAGGGTCAATTTTAATTATTCTAAACCAAACATGGTGGTCCTATTCCCATGCAAATAGCTACTTTAAAAGATTATGATGAAACTCTAATAAAAATATGTCACCCTTCTCTTCCTCAGAGGCTTCTGGGAAGGTTGATCTTACTCTTAAAGGGGACATGAACCCAGGGATACTTCCTGTGCCTCTGAATATAGATTTTTGCATTCATGCCTGCAACCATGTCACCCATCTTATAAGCACCAGGGCATCTGAAGCAAGAAGGCAAATCAATACCACGAAAGCATGGCAGAGCAAAGACTTAGAAAATACCTGGGCTCCTGATGAGATACTGTTTTGTCATTTTGAATACATATTGCACTTACTCAGCTGAAAGCATCTTAACAGATAAGTGGGCCTTATTTCTTAAATAGAAGCTATCATATGCTTATAGCTAACTCTTGTTAGATATAACATGGGCAAATTAGATTTAATGTCTTCTTAACTCAGTTTTTTCATCTGCAAAATGGGGATAATAATGTTCTCCGTGTCAAATATCTCTTGTGAAGTTTAAGTCCATAAATATATGTATGCAAAGTGAACAGTGTCTGGGACATTACAAGGGTGCAATAAATGTGAGGTATTATTATTATTTATGTCAGACATTCGGCTAGGAAATTTACATAGTAAGTTTTCTTTCTTGCAAAGAAGACATCACTATTTCTATTTTCCTAGTGAAAGAACTAGATGTCAGGTGTTGTTGTTGTTGTTAGGTGGCATAGAATCAGGTCTGACTCATAACAACCCTGTGTACAACAGAAAGAAACATTCCCTGACACTATGCCATGCCCAGCACTATGTCAGTGTTTCTGTGCTATTCACAGGGTTTTCGATGGCTAATGGTTTCAGAATTGTTGATGAACTAATATATTGAAAATCACAAAATAACTCTCTTAGGTAGGGGCCAATAGCCTCCATTTTTTAGATATAGAAACTGAAGTTTAGTCACACAAGTAGTAAACAGCACAGCCAAGATTTGAACCAGGCATCTGTCTCCAGAACCCATTTTTAGCTACTTTTCTATGTAGTGGCCATTTCCATGTACTATGATAGATCATAATTTAGTGATCCATTCTCATACCGATGAACAATTAGATTTCTAAATTTTCACAGTTACAAGCAAATTATCATCTTGGGCACATTTAATTGGTATAGTTGAATAACTATTTCTGTATGCTAATTTTTTGGGGGGCGGTTGTGAGTTCTTAAAAACAGAGAGTCTGCTTTTTGTTATGCAATGTCAAAACCAGAAACTAATAACAAAATTTTGAATGTGAGCTATAGCAAGGCATATGAGCTGAAGAAGGAAGAAATCTTTGAGCATTTTCTAAATCAGACTTGGACATGCAAATTATGAGCTGATCCATCCTCTTGCCCACCCGCCCCACCTCATAGTGGAATTTAAGATTCTATTTTCAAAGTATCACCTTGAGGCTAGAAGAAGAATGTTATAAAAGGGGGGGAGGGAAGATAAGAATGAGGTCAATACAAATGGACTAAAAATCGCATGTAATTGTTCTAACAAGATAGAAACAAAGACCACTACAGGAAAAGTTTCTATCTTAAACAGAAATGGAACCCAAGGACATATAGAAAAATACTATATAGTAAAAGATAGAGAAGACTTGGATGGGAAACTTAGATAGGAAG
>VMDO01026052.1:0-27299 GCA_007922755.1 Pedetes capensis | reverse complement strand
CTTGTTAAAATTTGAAATATGAATATACAGTTTAAATTTAAGCTTGAGTAGTAGAAACAGCACAGAACATCTTAGGGAAAACTCAAGGGGCTTCTTGTGATTTTGATCCTGGGTATCATCAGTCAGTTCTGTTGGATCACAGTTGAAGTACTTGTTACTTGCGTTGATACTTCATTGTAGTCTGCATTGGAAAGGGAGCAGATTAGTGATCACTTTATTATCTTTATGAATAAAAAGTAAAATTTATTAAGAAAAAAAAGGGAGGAAAGGAAACCTTGATCTAGATTAAATTTTTTAAATGTGCCTGAAGTTTGTTATCAAATATACAGATTGTCAGATCTGGCTTCTGAAAAATCTGATTTAGGAGATCTGGTTTGAAGGATAGAAATTTGTTTCTCTTTTTATTTTCACACAAGCAAGATTAAAAGAATAAGGAGTTATTTAGTGAACTGAAAGAAAGAATAAAGGGCTTTACAATTTTTATTTATCATTTCGGACTTTCTAGCAGTGGAAAATTGTGGTAGAAGGATGATAGCTATGAGTGTGGACATTAGAGTCAGACTGAATTTAGTTGAATCTTTCTTTTGTCATACACCACTATGTAACCGCAAAGAACTTATTTTAACTTCTTGAGCTTCACTTTACCCATATATATAATGGGTATAGTAATACAACCTCACAGCATTTTTCTGAGAATTAAATTAAAAATATAATACTTAGCATATTATCTTTTAGAGAGTAAATGCTTTATAAGGAGCAGTGTACTCATGAGTGTTACTGATGGCTTTATTGCTTGATTTTAATAATTATGTACTTCAAAAAATACCAGTTTTTAGATAATTCTCAATAAACAGCTCTTTTTCTATGGTAAATGAGAAGCCAAAGGTGCCAATAGAACTATGACATTTTATTATATAACAGCTTATTTAAAAACTTCTCAAAAATAATGCATTTATAATTGTATTATATTTTATAAGTAATGCATTATATTTTAATTTTAAAAACTTCTGTTGAATATGGTGGCATACAGCTGTAATTCCAGCACTTGGGAGGTAGAGACAAGAGGATTAACAGTTTGAGGCTTGCCTAAGCTACACAGTGAGGTCCTATCTTCATTAGCTTTTATAGTGAATGTTAGAGTTTGTTAGTGTCATAAAAATTATCCTAAATATTTGTTAAAGTTTAACAAAATAACTAGATAAATTAATGAATATTTTGATTTGGGACTAGAAATTATTCCCAAAGATTACCTTTTTCATTCATTTATATCAGTATATATTAATTTTACAAAACAATTGGTTCCATTATGACATTTTTATCCATGTATATAATGTACCCTGTTCATATCATCCACCATTACCCTTTTTTCTCCTCACTGGTCCCCATCCTCTTCTCAAATAGTCCCCCCTCAACTTTTATATCTTGAAAAAGATTACATTTTATACACAATTATGTGTTAGTGATACAGAAAAATATTTAGCAGAGGATATTTGACTTCAATTCTGATTCTTTTACCTCTAAGACTATATTCCAACCTTTATGATTATCAGCCCCTCAGTCTCTTTCTATATAAAATAAGGGTATTGTCATACAATTCAGAGGCTAGTAAGATTATCCATGAGTAAATAGCCCCCCAAACAACTTAATCTTATTCATAGTCATCTGGAAACTTCAATTAACTACTCTGAAGCATGGATGAAATAGGAGGTCATAGCCTGTCAGCAGCATGTCATTCCACCCCTGAAACCTATACCACATACGTACCAGGTATGACATTGGTTGGATTACTTCTTTGGCAGCAGAGTAACAAAGCAAAATCAAGATTTTGAACCAAATCAAAATATTGATTATTTCAATAGACCTTTGATTTTACTTGGAAAACAGGCAAACTATAATAAAATTTGGTAATATTAGGAACTTTCAGACTAAAAATATATTCTTTTTTTCCCCTTAAATATTTAGTCAATGAAAAGAATATCCAAGTTGGGCAGCATGGCTCACACCTGTAATCCCAGTGACTGGGGAGGCAGAGGCAGGAGGATCGCCAGCTCGAGACCAGAGGCAGCCTGCATAATTTAGCAAGCCCCTGTTTCAAAAACAAAGTAAAATAAAAGAGGACTGGGGTGCAGTTCAGTGGTGGAGCACCCTGGGTTCGATCACCCAGTACCAAAAAAAAGAGGAATATCTGGATTCCGTTAACTTGCATATTTGTTTTGATGTATCATTGTAACTCCTTGTCAGAATGAGACTCATACACTCTGCAGTAATTTGACCTGCTGAAGAATAATTAACATTCATTTATGTGACAAAAAAATAAATGGTGAATAATTCTTTTTGGAATAATTAGAACAGAAAATAGTGTCTCCTTAACTTCAGTTAACCAGAACCAGATTATTTAGGAATAATCTGAATCCTTATTCTATCATTTTCTGGGTTTATCAAAGGTTTATTACCTATAAGTTAAAGCCACTAGTTGTTTTATTTACACTTAATGTTTGTCAACAGCTCTATTTCCCCTCCTCACCTACACACCTCCTTAAAAATTCCCTTTGGACTTAAAACACAAAAACAAAATCAAGTATCTTTTTAATAAAATTCACATCCCATCACATTTTTATCATATTGTTATATCTGAATTTAATGTCTCAATTTGGCAAGTGTTAAGGATTGCTGGCTCTGTCTTGGTAGGAATGAATTATTTTCTAAACTAGTGTTTCATATTCCATAATAGCCTCATCTTTTAAGGAAAAGGATATTTATTGTGGTATCTATAACAATTTTATAGGTTGTGACATACCTATAAAATATAAAATTTAACTAGAACAAAATAGATGCATAGAGGCACCCCGCCAAGTTTTTAAACTGTGTGTTATTGAAACTCCTAAAATTTATACTTCCCCTTGGTGTTTGAGAATAGTCACATGTTCATTTCATATTATTTTACTATCTTATTCTAAACCTATTAGATTTTTATTAGATGCTTGTCGGGTGAGCTTTGAGGTTCTTCTAGGAATTGGATGATAGTCAAGTGAAATTAGTTTATTTGTTATTTCAGGACAATTATATGACTAATATTTTAAATGAGTACTTTTTTTTCCTTGGTTCAAGGTAGATCTTTGGAAAAGTATGGTGAATACAGTTTCAAAATACATAAAAGAATAATAAAGAAAAATACTTCCACTTACTATATTATTAATAGCACATGCTATAAAATTTATAAATTATTTACTTATATCAATCACATTGATGACTTTTTAAATCAATTCATTTTTAAGGAGTACTATCACGTCACCTAACAACAACAACAATAACATCTCAAAAGAAAGATAGAACACAAAGGCACATAGGATTTAAACTTTGGGTTTCTCCCATTTCCAATTTTGAAGAATTCTTATGCTTCTTTGCTTTAGCTACTCCTTGCTTAAACAGGGCTAACTGGGCAGTGTCATTAATCTTTCCACTCTTTTTGTGACTTTACAGATAACACAGCTCCTATTACTGTCACAATTTTATTTCCAAAGTAAATTTGCAACTCTATCACCAAAATGATCATATTTCCGTCATTGTGTCCCATTGGGCACAGGAAACCAAACTAAGTAGACTTCCATACACCAGCCATTTCCCAATCCATCACCTTTTATCTCCCTGAGTTGAACCATTAGGAAAATCTAATGCCATTTTTGTTCATCTCTCTCACAATAGGAACTAAAAGACATTTAGTCTTCCCATTTCCCTTGAGGCCTGACTGCTATGGCACTCAGACACAGGAAGCTGTACATTGCTATCTCTGTTCACTCCCCATGGTACTCCTTGTTAGACTTCTCACAGGAACCAGTTATTCTTTGATGCTCAAGAAAGGTTGCCTTTCTGCCCTTTCTGCAAGCTCTGGTAAAAAGAAAAAGTAGATGCCAAACATTACCAAGCCAGATGATGCTCTTTTATCAGCTGAATGGGATTCTGTGAAATCAGAGCTCTTCTGTCATAAGAGCTAGTTGATTTTTTCTTCCCTTGATCTAAAATTACTGCAGTCTCTCAGTTTCATCGCTTGTTTTATAAACTATAAAATATTGTTTGAATTTTACTGCTACCTTTTTAACTTTATTGCTGACATGCTATAGAAATGTTAAAGTGAATTATCAAAAGGATGTGCATTCCATTCTATTCTGTAGAATTGTATTTCATCTTATGCTTCTCATAAGTATTTATGCCAAACATATAATGAAGGAGCAAAGCACTTCCTCATTAGGATTGATTAGGCAGTGACAGCTGCTAGAAGGCTGAGCCTTAACGTATGAGACTGACATGAAATGAGGGAGACACAAAGGCAGGAAAAGGGGCCAGGCTGTCTTTTGGCTGACTTAATTGCTACTAATGGGATGTTTCCTAGAGCCTCTTTCCATGGTGCTACAGAACTATATGCTTCAAACAGAAGCTTTGCTGACGTATCTTGCATGCCACAGTTTATGATTGACCTCTATTTAGTGTCTCAGTGAACTAGGAATTGAAGAGTAATTATAACTTTCAGTAAAACAAGAAGCAACTGTCAGAAGTTTGTATGAGCTTTGAAGTTTCTTCTAAGTCAGCCTGTATTAATTCAAAGAGTATAATACTTATGCAATGAAAATAAGAACAGAGTAAGCATGTGAAGCCAAAATTTTGTTCTTCTCTATTTCAGTTATTGGCATTCCAACCTGCAGAGACACATCCAGGAGATAGTTTGGGGAGAGGAGTCATCCTTTATTCCCTACTTTTCCCATGTCTTACTCCTAATCAATCACTACAAAGTTCTCCTTATTTGGCCTTTTAAATATTTTTCAATGCTCTCCCTCGTTACCACTGCTTTAAGTTGGACCTTCATCATCTTTCTGTGAAATTGGTACTTGCTAAATACTTTCCTTGTCTCCATTTGTCCTATACATTTAATTGTCCACAACAGATTATCTACCTAACATACAAGTCCAGTTGTATTAGTTCCTGCCATCAAAATTTATCATGGCTTCCATCTCCCCACAATAACATCCAAATTACTTATTGGTACTTTTCTTCTTTGTTGAAGTACTCTTCAATCTAATATACTACATTTATATATTTTTTCATGCATATACCACCATGTCACTTAGCTCTAGACTTTTTGTTATGTTATGTTATGCCCCTTTTTTATGTTGATCTAAGGTGCCCCAATTGCCCCATCTACCTCATAATTACTCCTATCCTTGGATTCAACTCAGTGACCATTCATGAGCAAGCTTTTTAGCTTTCTGTCCCAGTAGCCATAGCACTCTGGCATCTGATCCTGCCTGATCAAGGAAACTAAGCAGGGTCAACCTAATTAGTCCTTGGATGAGAGACCACATGGGGATACCAAGTGCTACAGGCTAGGGAGAAGGACCTGGCAATCCACTCCTGAAACAATCCACCATTGAAAACTCTATGAATAGCAGAGAAACACTGACAGTGCCAGGTATGGCACTGTGTGTGGGAGTGTTTCATTCTGTTGTACATAGGGTCACTATGAATTGGACCCTACTAGATGGCACCGAACAACAGCAGCAATACCAACAACATCCCAGTTTGGTTTAGGTATCCCCTATTCACACACTTATTGGATACTATGACTGTCCTTATCATATCTCAACGTCCACCTTGCCTAACTATGAGTATTTAGGTGCACACTTTGTTTCTTTTGCCTTTGTAACCTTATGGCTTTCTGCCGTCTTCATTAGTCAGGGTCTTGCAGATAAACAGAACCAATAGGAGATATGGAAACGTAGGTGACAGAGAGATAGATAAACGATAATTATGAGAATTGACTTGCTCGATTAGGAGAGCCAAGTTGTCTCACAATCTGTCATTTGTAAACTAGAGAACCAGGAAAGCAGGTGGTACAATCATTCCCAATCTAAAAGCCTGAGAACTTGGAGTCATGGGGACAGGAGAAGATGGATGACCTAGTTTCAAAAGAGACATTTTTTTTTTCCTTCTTGCACCTTTTTTTCTATCCAGACTCTGAATGTATTGGCTGATGGCTTCCCACATTGATCAGGACAGATTTCTTGATTTAGTATACTGTTTTTAATGCTATTCTCTGCTCAAAACACCCTCAAAGACAGACCTGGTAAAAGAATGCTTTACTAGTTATCTGGGTATCCCTTAACCCAGGAAGTTGACACATGAAATTAACTATGACAAAATCCTTAAGGGTCCTTCAAACCTTTTCTGTGTGAATGAAGTGCTGGCTATGTTATATGCCAGCGAGGCAAGCCAGTTAACATCTCTGAATTTCAGTGTTCTCATCTGTTGAAAAAATGAATATATATGTAAAATAATTATCAATAATCTAATCAGAAAATAAACTAAGATCATTAGTAAAATACTTAAATCCCCACAAAAAGGGTTATAAATTAGGAGGTGCTTATGCAAAAGCAATTATTGTTATAATTATTTTTCACATTAACTTCTTCCAAAACAGACTGAAAAGTCCCTGATTCCCAATAATTTTTATTCTTTATGTAGAGATTTTAAACTTCTGGTAGGTGATAAATGTAAAATTTGATTATTGTCTCACTTTTCCACAATAGTATTTTTGGTGACCCCTTAATCTGTCTTTGAAATTTAACATTTCTTTAGAAAGTGTTTGAGCTGAGCTGTCCGTCTTTCTTTCCCCCTCTTTGGTTATATTATGGAACAAGTAATAGGGTAGAAGTTAACGTAGTGTTTTGCAACATGCACACCTGGGTTTGAATGTTGTGTATGCAAATTATTAAATTTCTGAGTCTTAGATTTCTTATCAATAAAATGGGGGAGGAAAGATTTCTCTCACAGGATAGTTGTAGACATTAATGAGCTGACAAGCATGAAATGTTTAGCACATTGTGTGAAGTATTTAGATAGTACAGTGAAGGATCTTAGGTGTATCAGAATCATCACTTTATTGATCTTTGGTGTTTTAAGCTGCCCATCAGTAGCTGTATGAAAGGATTAAGGTATGAGTCATACGTGCATCTACCAAAATATTTTACATAGACACATAAATAATTTTCAATAAATAATAAGCATCAAAACTTCTGTAATTGTGGATAAAAATGTCAATTTTTATTCTAATTCAGTTAAGCAAAATAAGTGAAGTATAATACCCAAAATATCTTCATTCAGTTAAAAATTCTATTTATTTATTTATTTATTTTTTTTTACTGGAGACTTGAACCCAGGGCTTCATGCCTACTAGGCATATGATCTGTCATTGAGCTGCACTGCCACTCCTCCTTTTAAAATATTTTTTGAGACAGAGTTTTGCTAAATTGCACATGCTGCCTCTGGCCTCAAACTCTTCATCCTCCTGCCTTGACCTCCCACATCACTCGAATTACAGGTGTACACCATAGTACCTAGATAAAAATTAAAAATAATTTTTGTAATTAATTTTATGAATTAATTATTTTATGAATTTTATGAATTTTATGAATTAATTTTATGAATCTGTTGTACATTTGATGCATAACTAATATACTTTTTTGATTAAACAAATCCATAATTAACATGATACTTTTATACATGTAACATAAGTATTAATCCTCCTGATATACTCAATGCTGCTAAATTTCTTTATAGAATCATTACTGTAGAATACCTTCACTGTTCATTCCATAAATACAATCCATATATTAAAATGATTGGATTAACTGAAGATTAAAAATACAATCCATCCTTTAACTTCCTTTAACTTCCATCCTTTAACTTCCATCAGCAGGTTATGATTATTCCCTAACAATGACTATTTACATAGCTTTTACATTATACTGCTGCTGTTGTTAGGTGCTGTGGAGTCGGTGTACATAGTGACCTTAGGTACAACGGATGAAACCCTATTGTCAGTGCTTCTCTGCTATTCATAGGGTTTTTGATGTCTGACTGTTTAGTGGGAGTGGGTTACTGGGTCCTTCTCCCAAGCCTGCAGGACCTCGTGTTCCCAGGAGGTCTCCCATCCAAGTACTAACTAGGCCCAACCCTGTTTAGCTTCCAAGATCTGAGGAGATCAGATGCCACAGTGCTACGGCGGCAGGTTTACATTATATTATTGTTGTTGTTATTAGGTGCCATCGAGTCAGTGTCCAACTCATAGCGACCCTACATACAACAGGTGAAACACTATTGTGAGTGCTTCTCTGTTGTTCATAGGGTTTTCAATGACGGATTGATTTTTGAGAGTGGGTTGCCAGGTCCTTCTCCCTTACATTATATTAAGTATTATAAATAATCTAGAGCTGACTTAAAGTGTAGAGGAGAATTTATATTTGTTATGTGGAAGTACCATGCCATTTTATAGACAGGACTTGAGACTTCATGGATTTTGATGTCTGCAGGAGTCCTAGAACCAATTCTCAATGCAACTAGATGTTCCCCAACAATAACTTCCATATAATTTAGTCTTGAAAACTGGATCAGAAAACAAAATCCATTAAAATAAATGTGGATCTCTAAACTTGATCATTTGCTAACATGTGAAATAACTTTGAAAATAGCCAAATACATGTACCTTTATATCATAAGACAGTCTATTTGTACATATGACTCTTTTTAATGGATTGTTAGTTGAATATTTCAGAATGTAAAATTAAAGTAAATACCTGTAATCCCAGAGGCTTGGGAGGCAGAGGCAGGAGGATTGCAAGTTCGAGACCAGACGCAGTCTGCATAATTTAGCGAGACCCTCTCTCAAAAAAGTAAGAAAATAGGCTGAGGATGTAGCTCAGTGGTCCAGTACTTGCAGAGCATGCAAATGTGGGGCCCTGGGCTCAACCTCCAGTACTGAAAAACAAAAAATTAAAGTAAAAAGATTAAATCAATTTTTAAACTAAGTAAAAATAAAACAGTATAGCTTACTGTAGATTTTATTTCCAGTAGTAGGGGATACTTAAAAAAAATTTTACTTTGAAAATCAAACTCTGGGAGAAAGAAGGCCTACTTTGTAAATTTGTGTTTTCCATAAATCAAGTTCCATACCTTTAATTTTATCAGCCTGTCTTTGTGTAAGGATCACATTGCCTTTGGAGCTTTTATAATATCTAGGTATAGAAAAGTAATGAGGAAAAACTGAGTCTGTCAATTCTGAGTTGCCTTTCTTTGATGCAGACTTCATTTAACTCATTTGTTGGAATACTTTCCTTAAATTGCTGATTTCAGGAAAACTGGCAGTATAATAGTGTATTGTTTCTGACCATTAATGTGGTTATTTGAGTTAAAGCCAAAACTAACAGCATCATAGGCCTTTTTGCAGGTTCAAGTTAGGTTTACTATAATCCAAGATTGTAGTTAAGAACTGTTGAGTTAATCAACATTTTGATGAAACACATATTGTGAGACTCCAAAGCTTTACCCGATGACTTTAAGAGCCTTGATATGTTTGTGATGCTTTTGCCAGACTGTGACAAGGTTATAGCAAACTGATTATTTGGAGAATGATTCTTAATGACATATTACAATAATCCACAGAGGCTAAGGAAAATCAACAGTGTTATAATAGACAGTGCCTAAGGAGTCAAGAAATAGATGCATATATTTATATATACATGCATATATCTATATATATGTTTGTATATACATATATTTGTGTGTATATATGTATGTGTGTATATATATGTGTGTATGTATATATACACATATATACATACACACATATGTATGTATATATACACATATGTATACATATATACATACACACACACACACACACACACACACACACACACACATATACTTACCACTTCCTCTATGTATTGCTACTCTTAATGCCAACTTTAAGAGGCTGATGAAAAATGCCAAACATAGTATTTGTTGTGCATTTACCATGTCTTTTTCTCTTCTTCTTCTTTTTTGTTTTATAGTTGAAATAATGTTTTCAAAAATTCAACTGAAGTCTGGAAGGGCCATGGGGAAGAGATATAAGATGTAAAAAAAACCCAAAAATCTCAATGAGACATTATATGAGGCAGACTTTTAAAGAATCAGTACTATCAGCTGAGTTCTTTGTGAGTAGACTAAAAATAAAATGCCATCAGCCAGAGGCTTAATGAAGTGTCACTACAGAATTTAATAAGAGAATAATTTGTGAGGATAGCTCCTTCCCCTGATCTGATCCAGTGGTGTAAATGGGATGCAAGCTTAAGCCCTACTCCTGGACTCCTGGTTCTCTTCTCTTCCCTTCCCTTCCCTTCCCTTCCTCCCCCTCCCCTCCTGTACCCCCCCCTCTTTTTTCCTTTTGCTTGATTAAGACCTAGCAGCAGCAGCATTTTGGTCCATGATTCATTACCACTTTTCTTTTTTCTTTTTTCTTTTTTTCAGGAGAGATAAAGAGCTTGTGTTCTTATAGCTTACAGAAATAGCTATTTTAACTCAAATGATGAAGGTGTGACATTCCCTTTAGGTGTTCCTCATTGACACATGAATGTTTGGCATTGCTTTTAGTTATTTCAGAGAAACTGATACAAATCTTAAAATTAACCAGAAGAAAAAATATTCACCAGGTAACCTTACTGCAGATAACTTGAAACAATCAATATATGTGCCAGACAAATATCTAAAGAAAAAAGTAAAACATTCTGGTACAAGAAATAATTGATACATAAGGTAATCCTGTGAGAAGTAATCACACAGCTCCATACCAGCAAATACCTTATCATGGGCCTTGCGTTGTGTTCTGAGCCTTACATGTGATTTATTCATCTGCATAACAGCAGACATGGTTTTCTCATGCCCCACTTATATAAATGTATAACTGAACAACTGTCTTTAGCACCCAACATTCTCAAATAAATGTGTCAACATGGAAATATGTAATTGAGTTGTGTGGATCTATAAAAAGTGAATTACTCAACCTGAGAATGAGATTGGGAGAAGTAAATTACTGTTTTGCTCCAGTCATTAACAGATAACTCATTTTAAAATGATAGATTCCTTGCTAACAACCTCACATAATTTTAAGACTTGGAATTATTTTGTCTGATTATGTATCATTTAATGTAAAAGAATTAATCCTAAATTAATTTATATTAATATATTGTATTTTATTCAGAACTGTTCAGACACATAGTGATTGAGATTATTCATTTTTTTTAAAGAGAATGATCATAAAAAGAATAATAGCAGAATAAATCAAGGACACTTTATTCTTACGGCAAGCCTTAGATAAAAACAAAGGTAGTTGAAACTTTTTTAGGGAACCATACATATGAAATGTTTATAATTTGTTTGCTATGATTTTAGGTATTTGGATAGATATATATAGCATTAATTAAGTAAATAATAATCATTGTTTCTAGATTTAATAAATCATTTCAGCATATTTCAAACATCACATCATCATTAAAATAGTTATAATTTACGATTACATAACATCTGGTGTCTTTTGAGCTCTATTTTCAGTAATTTAAAAATATGAAGTAATTATTTTTACTTTAATTTTTAAAGGATTCCACATAAATTAAAAATGAATATTTTCAAATAGCATAAGCATACTTAAGGTTTGCAAAACTGATTAAAATACCGTGACCACTTAAACTTGCTTTTAAACAGTTATTCTCATGACTTGATAAATAATGTGCCAGTATAAACACACCTGCAGAAAATACTAAAATAAGTATAAGACAAAATATAGCTGAGTAATTGCTTTATAACAGATTTATGAGGGTAGGAAAATCCATAAATGGTTGTTAAAGTTAGCTTTAGGACATTTATTTTGTGTGGTCAAGGTTATTAGGAGAAAATTTAGAGTATTGCACAATTAGACCTGATAGATAGGCCATTTTACAGAGATAGTTTTTAAAAAGTTAATTTTGTGCATGGTAGAAGAGTAATTGCAAACAGTATTTTTTAGTTTGTTAGTAAAGAGATGACATGTTTATTTGTGCTTTTTTCCTTAGGCATTTTACTGTCAAAGATACACATAATCACTAAATATAATTGGTAAATAATTTTGGCTTATTTTAAATTTCTTAGAAATAAATGTTTAATAATATAATTCACTGGATTTGGGAAATTATGAGTGTTAGACATGGATGAAGACTTATAAATCATTTACTTTGGTACTGTCCTACAAATGAGAAAACAGGGGTCAGACATTCTTATACTAAATAGGAACCTCTCATCATATATGTAATTCCTTGACTGTATACCTTGGACATTTTACAATGATTGTCTTAGATGCTTATGTCATATCACTTTTCTGCGGTGTAATTGGCTATTTTGATATTCTTGATGAGAAAATAAAATAAAATATAATTTATTCCCTCAAACTTTTTATATGTATGAAATCTGGTATCTGTGCTGTTTATCTAATACATTAATATACACTTTGTATGCTTTTAGTTATTCATTATTAAAACTTATTTTGCTGAAGTCCTGAAAGAAAAACTTTTCAGAACAAACATTACATTAGAGTAAGTTTAAGTCTTCTTCTTCACTTTTTTTCCTTAACAAATCTGTCATGTGACATAGCAAAAAATGAGCAAGAATTTTAAGAGCTGGAGAGACTTGGATTCAAATCTATGTTCTCTTATGTGATCGATAACCTTAAGAAAGTGACTGAATATTCATTATCCTATCTTTGCACGATTAGGATATTGAAGTATTTCTTACAGAGATGCTCAGAAGGTTTCCAATATATTATCTGACATGCAGCTAACACTGATTGCCTTTATTATTAAACTGACAAATAAAATGTTCACACATTTTGCAGAGTCACAGGCCTGATTACATATAGAGACCATCTCAATCCAATGTTATTTCACTGATCATTTGAGTAAAGTTATCATTATACCACCATGTATGTTAATTTTCAGAAATATGCTAGTTAAGGATGGGCATTCCAGTTTTTCATGTGAACTAATTTCTGAGCATATGCTGAACACTGTAAAGAATGTACAGGTAAATAAGACATGGATCCTGCCTGTGTACACATAGCTCCTTATAGCTGAGGGAAGAGCAGATATAGATACACAAATATCTATAATATCCAAATAACATGAAAAGTGGAATCATAAAGTTATAGGAACAAGTTCTTTCTACTGGATTTTTAGAAATAGTCATTTGTTCAGCATTTCAGCAGGTATTTACAATGTGAGTAGCATTCTAAACTTGATAAGTTCTAGAGAAATAATAGCAAATTAAGTGGTTTAAATACTTGCTCTCATGGAGCATGCAGGCTAGTCTGGGAGGTCCACATTTGTAAAATAATCAATACAAATATATAATTTGAAAATGTGATAAGTGCTCTGGGAGCTATGTGAAAATATGGGGTTCTGATATGATTTAGTATCAAATTTAGAGGTAGCTTCCTGAAAAAGTATTTTTTATTTAGATCCTAGGGGTGTGTAAGAGTTAAATAGGGGAAGGGAGAGGGTCCATATAAGCAGAACTGGAGATAAGATGGAACTTGATATACTTAAGACCCAAAAGAAGGTCTATGAGGCCTGGTTAGGGAAACAGAAGAAAGTGATGCTCAAATATCCTGAAGTGTTACAGAGTAAGTCCCACTTTAAGGATGTAGGATTTTAAGGGAAAGGGAACCATGTTGAAGTATTTTAAGCAAAAAAGTATTGTAATCAGATTAGTTTTGCTTTGCCTTGTTTTGTTTTAATCACTCTGGCTTCATTGTGAGATTTGATTAAGAAAAAAATGCAAGATATTAGGTCAGGTGAGTGCTTTGATATCTTGACCAGGGAAAGAGGTGAATAGCATCAGAAATTCTTACAAAGAGAAATCAGTGGAATTTGATCATGGCTTCTGTATTTCAAGGCAGATGGAGAGGAAATACCTAGGCTTTTGGCTTTCATAAGACTGATTTAGAGAATGTTGTTAAGTACTGTCAAGTCGGTGTTCAACTCATAGTAACCCTACGTACAATAGACAAAACACCACTGTCAGTGCTTCTCTGCTACTCATAGATTTGCAATGGCAGATTGATTTTTGGGAGTGGGATGCTGGCTCCTTCTCCAAAGCTACAGCACCTGGTGTTCCTAGGTGATCTCCCATCCAAGTACTAATCAGGCCCAACCTTGCTTAGCTTCCGAGATCTGACAGGATCGGACATCACAGTGCTAAGGTTGCAGGTCACTTAGAGAATATCACCATTAAAATTTTGATGGTGATATCTTGTATCAGGTGTCATAAATTACTGTGTAGTTGCCTTTGAATCATGGATTCTTTAATGGACAAATAAATAGAAACTTTTATATCACTGTGCTTTATGCAAAAATGTAGAAATTTTTAGGAAAGGAAGGAAAGGAAGAAGATTAACTGTTTTCTGGGTATCTAAGGTATGTTTGCCTGCAGCCATAGCCCTGTGGCATCCGATCCCATCAGATCTCGGAAGCTAAGCATGGTTGGGCCTGGTTAGTACTTGGATGGGAGACCGCGTGGGAACACTAGATGTTGTAGGCTTGGGAGACGGACCTGGCAACCCACTTCCAAAAATCAATCCACCATTGAAAACCCTATGAACAGCAGAGAAGCACTTTCAAATAGGGTTTTGCCTGTTGTACATAGGGTCTCTCTGAGTCAGAAGCCAGCTCCATGGCACCTATCAACAACAAGATATGTCTGCCTACAGCCATTTCACCCTGGCATCCAATCCCACCTGATCTCAGAAGCTAAGCAGACTTGCCTGGTTAGTCCTTAGATAGAAGAGAAGACCACCTAAGAATACCAGCTACTGCAGGCTAGGAAGAAAGACCAGGTGCTGTGGACTTGGGAGAAGGACCTGGCAGCCCACTTCAAAAACAATCAGCCATTGAAAATTCTATGAATAGCAGAGAAGCACTGACAATAGTGCTGGGTATGATACAGTGTCCGGAATGTTTGGGTTGAGGTTGAGCTCAAATGGTAATGTGCTGCTCCGCACTCCCTGAGGACCTGGGTTTGATCCCCAACACACACACAAAAATGGGAGAATGACATGACAATGCACTCTCAAAAAACAATCTTGAAATAATCAACCACTGAAAACCCTAAGAGGGTCACTATGAGTTGGATCTGACCGGAAGGGATCTAACAACAACTACAGGAAGGTATGTTAGACATTGTGCACGGTACTTTGCATAAATTGGGGGTGGGCAGGGAAGTGTATCAGTACATTTCCTGATATGCTTTAAACTTAATAAATATTCTACAGCAAGCTTTCTCATTTCTGACACTACTGATATTTTAGACTTTAGTCATGAGAGGCTGGGTTGTGCAGCAGAATATCTATCATCATCCCTGTTTTCTGCCCACTAGAGGCCAGAAGCTCTGTCTCTTCTTCTCCACTTCAGTCAAAGCAGCCAAATATGTCTCCAGAACCATTGTTTTACAGTATAACAGGAGATAATTTGAGTGGAGGCAAAAAGTTCATAGTATTTCATGTATCCATTTAATATATTCCAAAATGCCCCTTTTATTCTATTTTCATGTCTACAAAGCTGAAAGACATAATGACAGGCTTTTATGTTAAACTCAGTCTTTTTCCCTAAAAAGAAATCATACCTAGTATTAAAACACCTGAAGTTTTAATTGGTAGAGATATTATCATTTATGAGTACCTGAGTATATAATTTCTCTGCCATTCCATTGACTGAGTTTTCTCAGTTCAAATGTAGATAGCTTTACTACTTGAAAAATTGAGTATTCTTCTGTTTTAATAAAAATATATTTTTCTAAAAGATCCTGTAGCTTACTATTCAATTAATATTCTATTGGAATATGATATTTATAGTCTAAAAGACTTGTTAATTGAGCCCTGATATTCATCATAGATGAGAATGAATAAAAAATCACATCAATGCAAGGATTTGTTAGAAATTGGCTATTAAAATGAAAAGTACTATCAATTAGCAGAAGAATTGCAGAATTGAGATGATTTCATTTGTAGAGAATTCAAAAGAGCTGGTGTTCTTTGTTTCATAATAGAATTGGTACTATCCTAGCTAAATTTGCGTCACTACAAAATCTTCTATTTAATCATACTAGGAATTATTTTAGATCCAAATACTGTGGCAGTCTTTTGCCCTTACATTTTAAGGTAATTGTATGATCTACTGGTAACACTGAGGAATCTCAGTACTTTATTTAGCCAGTAGGGATAAACTCAAAATATATTTTCCGTTATGTTTCAGATACAGATATATCAATGTGAAAACACCAAATCTTAATCATAATTTCATGATAATATATGCAATTATTTTATTTTCTTGGAATTTTCTGGTATTTCCTAAATTTATCATGCTAAAGCAAGATTTTTTGAAAAGAATACTTTGAGGACTTTTTTCCTAGTAGAATGCCCATTTATGTATTCAAAATCCAAAGGGAAACTGTTGGAGTACAGTGATATATTCATTGTCTTGTTTTGCCTCTGAATGACCACATTCTTAAAATCATAGCGTAGAAACTGTTGTAGGATTCAACTTCCCTCTCCCTTTGCCAGACAGGTTTATATTTAAACTGTGTGGCTAAATGGAAATAAATCCCATTTT
This sequence comes from Pedetes capensis, assembly GCA_007922755.1. Taxonomy (NCBI): domain Eukaryota; kingdom Metazoa; phylum Chordata; class Mammalia; order Rodentia; family Pedetidae; genus Pedetes; species Pedetes capensis. The sequence goes on along the minus strand of VMDO01026052.1, from coordinate 10,800 downwards.
AAAGACCTCTAGAGACATCACAGTTGGCAACCAACTCATGGTTCACTGACCTTTACTGTTAACTGCTCCTTTTCTATACTTTGCCTGGGTTGTTCACACTATTATTTCAGCCCATTATCTTCTTCTCTTCTGGCCTGAGTAGTTGTCAAGACTGGCTGGTCTCTGTGTTTATGAGACCCAACCTGAAGACTTGCTAAGTATCTGTTTAGCTAACTTATTTTCTTCAGACCAAGTTTTTTCCCCCAGCTCTCATACATTTTTTTTCAAATGTTATTGTCTTTCAGACTCATGTCTCCTAAATAAGGCAAGCACATGGGAGGAATATGAGGAACTTTTTTCTTTTTGCTCAAGCTTTTCTCTCCCCTCCTCCTTCCTTTTTTCTTCTTTCCTTACATTTTCTTTTTTTTTCCTGTTTTTTTTTTCATGGTACTGGGAGTTGAACCCCAGGATCTCCTGCTTGCATGCTTTGCAAGTGCTGGGCCACTGAGCTGCACCCCCAGCCCATATTTTTACTTTTGTAAGATAGGGTCTCAATAAATTATGCAGACTGCCTCTGGACTTGAACTTGCAATTCTCCTGCATCCACCTCCCGAGCCGCTGGGATTACAGGCATGCGCCACCACACCCAGCTTTCCTTACATTTTCTTTTAGCTTCAGATTTTATTTATACCTAAAGATTATTGTCTGAACAATGCACACTTTTAGATTATAGAGTATTTCCAAGTAATCTGACAATATGGAGCCCTTTGATGTCACATTCAAAAAAAGAAAAGTCTTTTCATTCTGTGTGTGTGTGTGTGTGTGTGTGTGTGAAGGCAGGGGAGGGAGGAGGGACGGTGAATTCTCCTGAACTTTTAAACCATTGTTATTGTAAAACTATTTCTCAGTTATATAATATTTTATATCTCCCAATATAATAGGCAGCTATCTTTTTTCACTTTGAATGCAAAAGACATCAGATAATTTTATAATTACTATCTATTGTTTGTTGTTAGGTGTGGTCCAATCGGTATCCGACTCATAGCAACCCTGCATACAAAAGGCAAAACACTATTGTCAGTTCTTTTCTGCTGTTCATAGGGTTTTCAATAGCGGATTGAGTTTTGGGGATAGGTTGCCGGGTCTGTCTCCCAAGCCTACAGCACCTGCTGTTCCCAGGCAGTCTCCCATCCAAGTACTAACCAGGCTCAACCCTGCTTACCTTCCAGTGTCTGACAGGATCTGATACCACAGGGCTACGGCTGCAGATGTTATATGTATTAAGGGAATTTATTTATAATGTATATTTCATACTTTGGATCATTTTCTCTCTCTCACAAAATGATAAATTTTTTTTGAGAACAGCATGCTTTCTATTCAAATTCAGCCTTATGACAAATTCTTGAATCCCTGACTGTTTCCAAACTATCTCCAAAAGAAGAAAATGAAGACTTGCTACTATAGACACTGCATAATGTTGCCAAGTTAAAAAAAAAAGCTGTAAACTTTAATCTCTTACAAATGTATATTCATTTTTAGAAGGCATTTTATGTTCTTGTTTATTTATTTACTTTAAAGTCATTCTTTAGAAAATATATTTTTCATATTTTTCAAAAAAAGATGACTATGTTATTCAATTTATAAAGATTTCAAATGGTGGAATGATTAAATTGATCACCCGTACATGATTGCATTATTTTTTATTGCAAACAGGTAAATTTTCCAGCAGTTTTAAGTTTGCTTTGTTATCATTGGTTAGTTTTTCATCTTTTTAAGACTATAACTATTCTTAAAAACTTTTAATATCATGAAGTATTCTTTAAAAATAGTTTTTACATATGTATATAGTAATGATGTAGGCAGTAATCATTTTAGGTTAAATAGTTTATAACTGTTTAAACATAAGATCAAATCTATTTTGTGTCCTACTGCGTAGAGTTCTTTCCTAACTGATTAATCAGTAGGAAAATTTGTCCAGAGGAGTGATTTAGTGAAGAGGCCTGGAAGGCAGTCTTTGGTTGTCATCTGTGACCTTGAGAAAGTTATTTAGCAGTTGAGGTTCTCCTTTTTCTCACACAGAAGGAAAAGGATTAGACTGGTAAATCTTGAGGCCTTTCCAGTGATAACGTTTTACAGTTTTATTGTTTTACTAGAGGTAGAGACAGACAAACTTGTCCTCTTTGTTAGCAGGACGGGAATGGGAATGGAGGTGCTCTGAGCCTTTAAAGCTCATGGTTGAGGAGAGTTAGGAGAAGGGTGGGAGTGAAGATTCCCATAAGACTTGACCTTCTGAGGATAATGGATGCACAGGTTCAAAGCCGTTCTGCTTTTTTTCTGTTTCTTTCTGATGTATACAACTGGACAGTAATAGACACTACCTGTTTTGTAGAAATGCTCCTGCTCTCTGGGTGGAAAGAAAATCTGACTGGGAATCATAGTACAACCCGGTAATCACAGCTACTAGGGAGGCTGAGGCAGGAAGATTGTGAGTTTGAGGCCAGAGGCAGCCTGTACAACTTAAATAAAATTTAAAAAGGAGATAGGGGTGCAGCACTGTGGTGGAGCCCTTTCCTGGAATGTGCAAGGTCCCAAGTTCAAAAGTATTGGAAAAAGGAAAAGAAAATCCTTTGTCCTGACTGTCAGAGAAATGTACAGAATGGGGAATATGTGAAAAATTTAATGAAGTTTTTCTAATTCATTATGAGAGAAAGATAGGCATGATAATTTCTTTCAAGTGACTAAAAGGATTTTTGTGGAGGATATTATTGACTTTTGTTTAGAACAAATGAGAAAGAGTTAAACTGTGAAGAGAGGTTTCATTTAGATAAGAGGAATCATTTCCTGATAATCATAGTTGTTAAAAGCTTAAATGATCATTGAAGAGAGTCCTCTCAACAACCTCTAATGTTTTAGAAGCTTCTGTGTTAGATGATGTTCTTACATAAAATTTAAGATCCTGAATAGACTGTAGAATATTTTCCAATTATTGTTTATTTGGTATGCTATGTAAATGTATTAGCCTGAAGTTCTCACACTGGATCTTAATTAATAAAAAGATTATAATCTGCGGCTTGATTGCTGACAAAAACTATAAGCAGGAAAAAGACACTAAATACTAAAGGAGTGGCTTTGCAGGAATTATCTAGTTTTTAACATATTGTGTTTCTTAAAAATATTTAAGGACTTTTAAATTACTGAAAACATGTAGGAATCATTTTTCTAGTATCTTGACTTAACTGCCTTAGTCTAATGAGTTCAAGTTTATTTTCGGAGATAATCCAAAAGATAATTCTACAACTTTTTATTGTTTCAAAGAAAAATTTTATTGTAACAATGTGTTAGTCTCTCTGTTTTGTAGTTCCAGAGTATTCTTCCCTATACTTAAAAGATAGTGTCTTTAAGGAATCAAGAAATGTAATAATGATCTCTCCACTCTATTCTTGAGACTAGAATTCAACATTTTGAACATGAGTGAAACTATGCTTTTTTTCTTTGAAATGAAAAATTAATCAGTTCACTCATGTTAATAGGAATGTGTGAGATAAAATGAATTTCTGAATTACTATAAAATTTGGTGTGCATGGCAAAAATATGCAAGATTTGTTTTTCAAGATGAGGACTGGCTATGTAACCCAGGCTGGCTTCAAACTCTTGACATCCCCATCTTAGCTTCCAGAATACTAGGATTGCAGGTGTGCACCACCAAGACTGGCTTGCAGAGAACTTTTGCTCTATTTTGTGACTGCATTATTTCACAGCAACAGGCCTTGACATTGATTTAAACTACAGGAATGTATACCCAGTCTAATTAATTTTGATCTGCTGACAGATAGGACATTTATTTATTTGAGTGGAATGTATCATGGGTTTCTACTATGGTATTGTGAAAAAGTTCTGCATTTAATAGTAATTGCCTTTACTTTTAAAATAAAGAAATAAGATCATTGTATTCCCATATTTTAAATATGCATTACTTGAGCTTTCTGTATGAAAATATGCATCATTTCAGTATTGCAAACAGATAATGTGATTGTGACTTATTAATAGTTATGTTTTTTTCTGTTTTCATAATTTATTTAAGAAATTCCAATGCATCTTCTCAATTAAAAAGTATGCGAGAATCTTAACTTCAACTCTTTTTAATAGCCTTCCTATACAACTTAAGATCTTGGATTAGCAACATCTGTTGCTTGTCAGAAATGCAAAATCTCAGGCCATACCTTTGATCTATAGAATAATAATCTAGATTTTAACCACATTTTGGAGTGATGTGTATGGTTAGTCACATGTGAGAAGCCTGAGTTTTGTGGAATAGCATTAGTAGCATGAAACTTCTAAAAATCATTTTGATGACAGAGTTATAGGATTTAACATTCTTTATCTTTAAAGGATTCTCAATTTTGATTTTTATATAGCTTTAGCAGCTAAGATTTATAGTATTTATAAATCTATGACGTATATATCTGGTATCTCATCTGTCATCTGGTAGCAAAAGGTAGAGTCATTGAAAGATGTCTTATAATTCTATAGCTGCCATCCATTTTAGTTCTGCCATTCAATCATAGTAAAGATTTGGAGATTCATTTCTATTTTTCCTAAATTGTTCATGATTATAATGGAAATGCTAACAAGTATTTATTCACATGTGGTATAAGCAGCATATCTGAATATTAATGTGTTCTTCATTTTATGTTTAAAGAAAAATCATTGTTAAACCAAATCTTATTACTTTTTCTGTTTCATTTTCTGTTTCTTTATTTTTATTTATTCCATGTTTTCTTTGTTTTTGTTTTAGTTGGGTCTGGTAAGTTGACATTTTATTGGCCATCTTCTAATCACCGTGTCACTGTGACTGGAACTTCTCTTCCCCTTTCCATCCATACCCTTCCATGTCCTTCAACCAATCAGCCTCCATGTTTCACTTGTCCTTGGCCACAAAGACAGACTGCACAGAATAAAGTCTGCAGGAAGTATGGGTAACTGTGACAAAGAGTAAAGGTAATGAGGTTGCTAACTTTATGTCTTATTAAATAGTCATATATGATCTGCATCCTTTAATTTCTTCTCTTCTGGAATAAGTGATAAAATAAGTCATAGGATTGTGTCTTGGTTACATACTATTTTGACATATGTCTTATGAGATTAAACAGACAAAATTATGAACCCAAAGAACTTTTTGGAGCTTTCTCTTCAAATATATTCATAAATTCATGTCTGTCTCAGTTTTTGTAACGTTGGTTCAACAATAGTCATTAAAAGTCGAATTGGTGAATAGCCTTGCACTTAGAACTTGTTTACACTCATTTTCATCCATCTGTGTCAGATTCATTTCATTTCATGTATGAATAACCGCATGCTGTGCACAAAATTTATCAAAATGTGCTTTGATAAACATTTGTTCCTATATAAATAAACTGCTATCAAGTTTCTATGCATTTACTTTGGGAAAAATACATTCATTCTATAGGGTTGCTAGAACACCATTTCTAGAGAATTTTACTTGAATATATTATGCTAAAAGGTCTGCCAGAAAATATTTTTCGTACTAATCTCCCTCACTATTCTTTAACATAAAAGTTACACAAATATTAATAAAGTGATATTTCACACTACTTCAGATAAGATGGATTGTTTAATAAAGGTGGTTCAGTAACTGGCTATTTGAAAAAAATAGCTTCTATCTGACACTATACATACAGAATTTGAGATGGATTAAAATTTAATACCAAGTACCATGGTACATGCCTAAAATCCCAGCTGCTCTGGAGGCTAAATCCCAGCTACTTGAGAGGCTAAGGCAGGAGAATCACAAATTCCAGGCCAGAGGGAGCCTGCAAAACTTTGCAAGACTTTGTCTTAAAATAAAAACATAAATAAGTTCTGAGGGTTGCAGCTCAGTGACAAAGGTCTTGTCTATCATGTGCAAGGCCCTGGGTTCAATGCCCCAGGTTTTTCTGTTGTTGTTTGTTTGTTTGTTTGTTTGTTTTTAAAGTCCAGGACTCACTGTGTAGCCCATGTTGGCCTTGGATTTGCCATGTAGACAAGCCTGGCCTCAAACTTGCATCAATCCTCCTGCTTTAGCCAGCCTCCCATGTGCTGAGATTATAGGCATACAACCACCATGCCTGGCTCAGATGCTTAGTATTTATGTAATGTAATTGATAATGTATGATATTTCACTATTGTACAATTGTATTGATACAGTAACAAAAATATTACCTAAATAGATTAAAGCTGAAGATTAAAGTGAACAGATTAAAGTGAAGTAAATGAAAATATATTTACTATATATGAAAAATGGATAAAAATGTAGTATACAACTGTCTTGAGAAATCAATAAGAAAATATAAACACATGAATATATTATCCAAAGCAAATAACATAGCAGTGACAAGGTAATGTGAAGAAAAATGTTCTACCTTTTTCATGTGAAAATGCTAATTAAGAAGAAAATCTGTTCTTGGTTTGATTACAATGTTAATGCTCAGTATTTGCAAAACTTGGGAGAAAATACAGTCTACTATTAGTGAAAGTGTCAGTTGAGAAAAAACATTCCTCAGCATAATTACTATATTTTCTAATATCCTCTATCTTTTCATATTTTCAGACCTTCTAATTTTACTTCTATGGGCTGAGGTTTAGCTCAGTTGGTAAAGTGCTCCACAGTACTTTCTGAGGACTCAGGTACCCCTAGCATTACAAAAAATAGGAGAAGGACATGGCAATCCACTTCCAAATCAATCAGCCCTGAAAACCCTATGACAGTCACTGTGAGTCGGAAATGACTTGATGGCACCTAACAATTTTACTTCTAGGAAATAGTTTTGGATATATTTGAGAGAAGGATGTCAATTTTACCACTATCTTTAATAGTGAAAGTGATAAAAATCTCAATTTGTGGTCCTAGAAATCAAACCCATGGCCTTGGGCATGCTGGACAAGTGCTCTAACACTGAATTACATCCATATCTGAGAAATCAAAATTTGAAACAATAGAGACTGAATAAAAAAGTTAAGATAGTTTGTATATTGATTATTAGTTATGTAAATGATATCTTAATAGAATATTTTAAAGCAGTGCAATCTAGTTAACTTGGTAGTGTTATAGGTGGCCTTACTTCTTATTTCTCTTTGACCAGTTCTTAATACTTACCGTATGACATTGGCAACATGATTATGTATTTTTCATCATAGCAAGTTTAAATATTTTAGCCTTCACAACAGAGTCAATATATCATCATAAACCCCAAGTAGTTGCATATGATGAATGTCCCTCACAACCTAGATAGATGGTGGTGATAGATTAATAAATAGAAACATATTTAGTCCATTTCCCCTTAGAAATCTATCTACACTTGATAGTTAACCTACTTGTAGAAGAGGATTTACTTATTTATTTATTTATTTATTTATTTTCAATAGGGTTTTACCATGCTGCCCAGTCTGGCCTCAAATTCCTGGTTTCAAGTGATCCTTCTGCCTCAGCCTACTGAGTAGCTGGGATTGAATGCACCACCACACCAGTCTGAAGAGGATTTTAAAAGTTTAATTTCTAAGACATATCTTGTGGCTGATGTCACTGTTGAGTTTGGCTTAAGAATATGCCTACAAGATATACTAAACTCATTTCCAGGCAAATATCCTATATAGAAGGATTGCTTCAGAGTAAATGTAGTTAGCATAAGGGTTTGCATTCCTTGTTCCCAAATAAGTTTTTGAGGTTTGAAGAGAGCTGGCATTTTATAAAAGAAAAATAGATTCTGGCACAGATTTTTAGACATGCTTCTGAGATTTAGGAAAGAGACCACCCGAAGTTTTTACTTGCCTAAGTGGTTTGAACATTTATATTTTCCTTCTCAGATTCCCTTCGTATTGGAAAGTCATTTTCTCCCACTCATCTAATTAATCATTTGGTTTTCTTTCATTGAAAGAAACCAAACTCTAGTCTGGAGTTAGTTTATTACCCAGTCCATCTTTTCAATTTCTTGGTCTGATTTCTTCGTCATTTATTCCAGCTCTTAACCAAGGAGTAGAATGTTCCTGTATGGATTTGTACTAGAGGAAAATCCATAAGCAGAGAGGCACATGCCTATTATTATACCTGGGTAATGACAGTGTTTGCTACATTTGTGAGTAAACCACTCAATTACAATCAGGTTTTTTTTAAAAAAATTATAAGCTACAACTTCAGTGTTACCAAATTGAACTTAAACTCCATCTCCTAACTTTGTATTTTCTTCCCTATGAGTTAGAGGGCATTTGAAAGCATTTGACTTGATTTTTCAGGTCTCCTATAATTTTCTAGTCAAATGGTATAATTTCTACTAAACCTCAATTTTTTTGAAAAGGGCAGAGAAGAAAGCATACTAATCTTGAAGTTAAGAGAGCTAATTACTTTCTTCAGTATTGCCATCATGCAATCATACACAAGTAACTTTATATTTTCTTTTCTTAAAACTGCTTTATATTTTAAATATATCTGTGATTAATTTGTTTATTAAGTAGGCTTTAATATCATTTTATGCCCTATATATTCAAATACTCAGAATAATGGACATGTAATGCCGGGCATGGTGGTGCATGCCTGTAATCCCAGCGGCGTGGGAGGTGGAGGCAGAAGGATCGCAAGTTCAAGACCAAAGGCAATCTGTGCAATTTAGCAAGACCCTGTCTCAAAAAGTTAAAAAAAATGGTCTGGGGGTGAAGCTCAGTGGTCCAGCGTTTGCAAAGCATGCAGGCGTGAGACCCTGGTTTCAACCCCCAGCACCGGAAAAAAAAAAAGAATAATGGACATGTCAGCTATTATTATTATAAATGTATACATTTATATACATTATATAATGTATATTATACATATGTATGTACATCAGAAACAATTGACCAGAAAACATTAAGCAAGAGAAAAATGTCCTTCCAAACACTTATTTTAAGTAACAGATCATACTCTTGTGAACAGAATGGTGATATTTGTGGACCTAATAATTTTTTATTCATAATTACCTTAAGTGACTGACATAAGTAACTGAAAATATTTAATTAAGGAAAAGGTTAGCAATAATGTGAAAATCGTAAAAAGTGTACTATAAGTACCATTCCCTTTATAACCTGGTAAATGTCTGGCTTGGAACATTTGCCCACTTCAGTTTGTACTGAGACAAAAGAGAATAGTTAGATGTTTCAGACAGCTGATAAGGAATGGATTTGAAAAGTGTAAACAGTAGGTAAAAAACCTTTTCAGTGCACAATTTTCCCATGCACAAAGCCCAGCCCCACAACAAGCATGCTTTTTGCAGGGGTAGTTCAATCAGCACACCAAATGTTTTCAGCTGCCACCGTGCTCAATGTAACTGACACAATTTTCTAACACCCTATTTACTGTTGGATGAAGTGGCCATTTAAGTCTGTATAAATCAAACAGTTTAGACAAAGCTGGCAATATTTATAATGTCAAGATGAGCAGATGTTTCAAATTTGCCCTCATTTCCATATATATTCTGTTTGAACATGCCCTTGCCTATGTAAATGAAGGAGGCATGAGACTCCTCTATGGCTTAAATTCATTTCTATTCAAGTAATTGGACTGAGGATTTTAAATGGTTATAATTTGCATGGTAGCATTTCAGGAGCTTTTGACTTATTAAAGTTTAGGTCCAGTCTGCACTAGGAGGTCCTTGTGTATGATTAAAGTTCATTCACTGTTAAGCAGTTCTAAATGAGAAAAGATAATATTGATTCATAAAAACTTCAGGTATACTCTGAATGGGAAGGGTCAAATTATAGCTCAAGAATTCTTTTAAATATGAGGATTAATCTTAGATGGTCACATAATGACAAGCTTATCCACTCTACAACCCCATTTCATTCTATTAAAAATGCACTTAGCAATTTAACTTAAAATGAAGGGTGGAATCGGTTCGTTGTCACTTTTGTACATAATGTGTTGTATAAAATAAAGGCAGAACTTGGGATGTCAGGAAACCATCTCAGAAACATACCTATTTGCTTTTGATTCAGTGTAATTTATTTCTTCTCCTTTAGAACCTCCACATTTTGTTGTGAAACCCCGTGACCAGGTTGTTGCCTTGGGACGTACTGTGACTTTTCAGTGTGAAGCAACTGGAAACCCTCAACCAGCTATTTTTTGGAGGAGAGAAGGGAGTCAGGTATAACTTTTTTCTAATTTTTTAATCAGCAAATATATGTATATGAGAAGGTGAAACAATATAGATATATGAGAAAAAAATCAATGTATAATGTAATTACACAGCTGTCATATTAAAAGAATCAAGAAATCTGAGTGCTCTAAAAAATTTCAGAAATAAAGAGAAGTTAAGTATGTCTTCCTTCTTTTAATTCTAAAAGCAATTGTCCCTGGCTGATTTTGGTACATAGGAAGGTATATAGAAGTCATTGTTTTAATGTATAAATGTTATTTTCATTTCTAATTCTTCTATATTAAATAGAATATACTCTTTATTTTCTCAACATAATTAAATGATCATTTCTATTATTCAGGTATTTAGAATGGTATATTAATAGGTTTGCATATATTTATAACAGTGGTGATAATTATTCAGTTTGATTTCTCTGAAAGCATCAGGAGTTTGAAGTACCAACTGAACCCTCAAACTATATGAAATTCTCTTTAATGTCAATGTCATATTAAATATACTTCAGTATGTTCTCTTTAAAACTGTCATATATGATCACCGTTTGCCATTAAAAACTATTCTCTAAATATTTTATAAACCAGAATTTAACTATGCATTAAAACTAGAATATAGAGATCTGTGTTCTTTCCAACTCTTACTACTGGGCTTC
>VMDO01026051.1:0-27284 GCA_007922755.1 Pedetes capensis | reverse complement strand
CCCCCCCCCCACCCCGCTTTCCATTTACTTATTTATTTAATCCCATGTCAGAAACAAACAAACAAACAAACAAAAACCAAACAAAGAATTTTTCAGGTCTGAAAATGAGATAGATTAGAGGGACTCACCTCTCCCTGAGGTGCTGAGAAGGTGTCAACCAGTATTGAAGTGCTGTTAAACACGGTTAAAAATCACTCTCAGTGGTAAGCTTTATTGTAAGAACTCCTTCTGACGTTGCTTTTCCTGTAAATAAGCTAAGATGTTAGGGCAATTTGACTTTCTAATTAACCAGCTGTTAGATTGGCCACTTCTAGTGAGTGGCTCTCAGCCAAGCAGCCAGCCTAACTGCCCTTATGCTACCAGCACCAGCTGCTTTGGACCTTCCACAGATGCCTTGAGGGACCTACATGGCAATCACCGCGGCTTGCTCCTGCAAGCACAGTTCCAGCTCCTGAAGGTGCAGCCCTAGCCACAACTGTTTCAAACAGCTTGTGACAGACTTTTCCTGCAATCATTTCCACATGGGCCAGAGGAGGAATACTTCACCATAGGGCCAAGGGCCCCAGCACCTGAGGCCTGTGGGGGAGCTGTAACAAGGCTAGAGGGCAACACTTGCTGCTGCTCATGGCTTTCCGCCACCCCTGCTGGCTCGCTGGTGTCAGAAGTCCAGGGTGATGAAGCTGCCAAAGACCAGCACCTGAAAAACTTCTCCTCACGACCACAGTTCCTATTCGGGTAGAGCAAAAAGGCCCCAGGCAACTGGATGGTAACAAAAATGTCAGACGATTATATCTGAATGACTCCTTGCGTGGGCACAAAAATCCCAACGGGAAATCTCTTTCCCTAGGATGATCAGGCTGTTTCACTGGTTGTCACATCACTACTGAGAAATCTCAAGACTTCCAAAAGTCCATCCATGAGCTTTCAGCGATCTTCCTTTCTTCTCACAATGCATTTAGACCTTTCTCTTTTTCTTTCTCTTCTAGGAAGATGTACTTAGATGAGATCTATTTCATCTTTTTGAGACCGGGTAGGAGAATAACTTTCATAGTGTACAAATTCACATTCAAGCTAGGCATAGTCCTTCTTGCATGTAATCTCAACAGCCAGGAGGCTGAGGCAGGAGGATGACAAGTTTGAGGCCGAGCCTGGGCCACACAGCAAGATCCTCTTTCAAGAACAAACAAAGAAACAATTTCTTTGATAATTGCTTACCTCCAACCTTCCTCTCTGTTTTCTGTTAGCTTCTTTGTTTCTTATCATAGTGGGCCAGTTAGCCTGAACCTCTATCTTCTCATGTCTTTTCTCATATTTGAAGTGAAACAGGGCTGGGTGCAGTGGCTCACATCTGTAATTCTAGCAGCGTGGGAGGCTGAGGCCAGAAGATTGCAAATCCAAGGCCAGAGGCAGCCTGGGTAGCTTGGCAAGACCCTGTCTCAAATAAAAAGGGGGGAAAATGGTCTAGGGGTGGCACTCAGTGATAGAGCTCTTGCAAAGGATGCGTGAGGCCCTGGGTTCCCCCCCCACTAGTACCACCACCACCACCACCACCACCACCACCAACAACAACAACAACAAGTGAAACGAAGGTTGAGTGGCAGTCTTGACGTGACATCAATCTCTAAGTGAACTTACTGATTACAGGTATCGGTGTCCCTCTGTTTCTTTCCCCATCAATTGTTGCATCATATGCCTGTGGATATAAAATTAACACCCTTTATGGATACTTAGGATCTTTACATCCTTTCCTATTAAAATGACTCTTTAAGCACACATACATGTTTGTAAACTCTTTCTTGTTTCCCTATGAAAGAGTCCATTGTGCATAAACAGCTGAATCAGTTTTAAAAACTAATTACAGACAGGCAGTCTTTTGAAAATGACATGCATTCACAGAATTCAAAAACCAATATCCTTGCCTGACCAGCAAGAAATCTCTTCCCACCCAACCCAATCTAGTACTACTAGCCTGTAATATATGCTCTGGAAAATATAAAAGTCTTTTGTGGCTGCTGTCCCAATTATATTGTAAACCAAGTTTACTGCTTGCTGTTCCCTAATACTTAGACTCCACCCTTCCCAGGAACATTTAGAGTGTTTGAAAAGAATCACCCAATGAGATAAACGTGAATGACATATTGAGAAGTAGCCTTTCAGTGGTATCTATGATAAATCCATAAGAATCAGCAGTAGAATAGTATGTATATACTGATCCCTAATAGTACAACTGAGGGAAAGTCTAAAAGACCCTATAGCTCCACTTGCTTTTAGTTGATCTTAAAAATCCCTGGCATTGGAGGTCATTGTTCTCCCACTAACTTTGCTGTAGTTGACATCCCTGACTGAAGCCACTTAATGAGGTTAAACTGTTGAAGAAGGTTTTGGTATCCTATTGATTAACTGCAGTTTTAACTAGACCTGGGGAAAGAAGCTGAAAAGACATGAGTCATAATACGTTCTAATCAGTCACTTTTCTTTAGATTTACAGAACCCAGAACACCCAGTGACTCACAGATAACAATAGCCCATGCATCCTAAAAGCAAGCCACCCCAAACTGCCCCGAAATTTGTAGCTACCCTGGCACCTGCCCACCTGCCGTGACTCCCCGAAACTCCCTGCTGTAAGCTTTGTGTCTGTAACCCTACTCAGCAGGACAGATGGTCTTTGTTGGCAATAGCCTCCTTCCTCTTGGGTTTGCTAGCCTTCCAAATAAATATTTACCCTTTCCCTGACAACTTGAGGCCTTGGACCTTTCAAGTGGCAAGCAACAAACTTGGGTTCAAGGTTACCATATTAACAACATATGGCAAATCCTTAAGACAGTGTTGTCTGCTTATCATAAAAGCAGCACAGTTGGTTACACACTTAGCTACTCTCAAGGCTTTTGAACTGAGAGGGTGAGATCAAATGTGTTACTTTCAAAATTTCATCTCTGTGCCATACTACTTGTTACCATAAGCACAGACAGAGTTTCTTATGCATATAAGAGCCAAATAAAAGAATACATTCATACCGTGTACTCATCTCTTTAATTGGCACATTGGGGACGGGTAGCCCAGTGCCAGGAACTGGGGCTCTGTCCTAAAATCTGGTAACAGCAATGGCTAAAGAGTTGACTGCCACTGAGGTATTAATCACATAGTTTTCTCTTAAGCCTAGAGTTTTCACTTCAGTGAAATATCTTGAACTCTTTACTAAGTCTTTCCATCTGAAAGAATGAGGTGAATGAAAAGTCCTGCTGATAGACTATCTGCAAAAGCCACACTCGCAGCTCTGAAGTGGAGCAGCTTAAAAACTAAGCCATGATCAAGCATAGTTGTCCCGAAAGCTTTGTAAGATAGGTCTGTGCAAGAAGAGTTGAGGGAAGGAATAGTTCAGAAGTTCAGAGACAAGGAAACAGACTATTGTCAGCTATTCCAGTGCAGCATGGCAGGCTCAATCATATATCTGTGCTCCCACCTGAAATGCTACCAAGATAATTATAAAGGTAATTATAAAAACCTACGAGACCTACGAATTAAACCTACGAGACAGGTGGGGCTGGGGGAAGAAGAGACAAGAGAAAGGAAGTGGAGGCAATATCTGCTGAGTTGTCAACAGATTTTTGTAAGAGGGACAACAAATGATTGGCAGGGAGCTGATTTACCAGAGAGGAATAAACTAAAGCCAAAGAAGCATACCGAGAATGCCTAAAGTAGGCAAGACTTGGAGAAGGGTTGTAGTGTTACTGACCACAGGAATGAGTGGAAAATTGCTGAACATATGCACAAGACACAGCTGGAACTCCCAGATATATTCTGTGGCTCACCCAAACAAGGACCCACTCTTTCCATACTTGGCAGGAGACTAGAGATCTTATTTGAAGTTACTGAGGAGCATCCGGAGCTTCAGACCTGGGGATCGAATTTGAAAGGAAAGGAGGAATAAGACACCTTCTTGAAATTAGAGGTCATCTGACTGTTTTCCCACCCAACCCTCTCCTGAAGCAGGAAACTACATTACTCTTTCTCAGAGAAAACCAGAATAAATTACACCAAAAAGGTACAGACAGGTAATGAGGGCATGGTGGGTCACACCTGTCATTCCAGTGACTCAAGGGGCTGAGGCAGAAGGAGCACAGGTTTGAGGCTTCAGTAGCTGCTACAACTTAGCGAGACCGTGTCTCAAAATAAAAAATAAAAACAGGGGCTGGAAGAGTAACAGTGGTGGAGCACTTGCCTTTGCATGTGTGAGGGCCTGGGGTCAACCCACCACTACTGAAAGAAAATAAAAAACACAAAAACATGTAGAGAGACACACCAGCTAAATGGCTGAGATCCCTTGAATTGTTCTTAGGTGGGAATGTTAATCAAAATCAATCCATAAATCTGATGCAGTACTAGATAAAACCAAGAAAGCAACCACACTTTTGCATGTCCAAGAAGACAATCCAAAAAGGGGGGTGGGAGCATAAAGAGATTAAGAAAAGCAGTCTACCAAAATTATAAAAATACATAAATAAAAAAGGAGCTCTACCTAAATGCACAATCTAGCTGAAGCAAGAGGGCCTCTTTGTGTTCGAGGCCAGCGTGGGCTACCCAGTGAGAACATGTCTTGAAAAATAAAAAATCAAGGAAATAAGTAAGCAAATAAATAGAGAGACACAGACAGAGAGAAACATTTTGAGTAAAATACAAGTTAATCACCTCAAGCGAGCAGAGACAATGACGAAAAACAAAACAAAATATGCTCCAAGAATAGCCTTTATGTTTTGGGTTTTTTTTTCCAGAGTGTTTATTGCCGCGTCACCTTTCGAGTGCAATGTGAGCCAAGGTTTGCTTTGCTTGGTTTGTTACTGTTCTTTTGAGTTACCAATTATCTAGGGAAGAGGCAACGTGTGGTCAGTGGTATTTTAATTAGAAATCCCCTTCTGAGCAAGTTTGACAATTTCTCAAAAGTTAAATACCCTCAGAGCTGGGCATAGTGGTGCACGCCTGTAATCCCAGCACTTGAGAGAGTGAAACAGAAGGATCCATGTGAGTTTGAGACTATCCTGGTTCACATAGTGAGTTTAAGGCCAGCTTGGGCTTCACAGAGAGACTCTGTCTTAAAATAATAATAGTAATAGTAATAACAATAATAATAATAATAAAAAAAATACTAAGTACTCTCTTTTCCTTCCATACTTATTCATACACTCCAATGGTAGTTGCCATGATTTCTTTCAAATCTCCCAAGGCCTTCTCCACAAACTCCTTCTCCTCTCTTCTAAACAGCAGCAAAAGCAGCGCAGCTTGGAAGTGCAAAAAAATCACAGAACTGATTGATAAGCATCTCAGATCAAGAAAAAAACAAAAAAATAAGCAGAGAAGCTACAAAGAAAAAATTGTTGGCCGGGCGTGGTGGCGCACGCCTGTAATCCCAGCAGCTCGGGAGGCAGAGGTGGGAGGATCGCAAGTTCGAGACCAGAGGCAGTCTGCGTAATTTAGCGAGACCCTATCTCAAAAAGTTAAAAAAATGGGCTGAGGTGCAGCTCAGTGGTCCAGCACTTGCAGAGTATGCAGGCGCGAGGCTCTGGGTCCAACCCCCAGTACCGAAAAAAAAAAAGAAAGAAAAAATTGTTTTTCAAGGCCAACCTGGTCTACATCCAGCCTTGGCTAGAAACCAAGACCCTGTTTAAAAAGAAAGAAAGAAAAGAAGGAAGGAGGGGAGGAAGGAAGGAGGAAAGGACCCAGAAGGGTCCTTCCTATACCGAGAAGAAAGATCTAACATTTTGTTTTGCTTTGTTACAGCTATAATAAAAACAGACAGGGGAGATAAGTGAATTGCTGTTCCTACAGCACACTTTGAATGAATGCAGATTTAAACTACTTCCCGAAAAAAAATTCCCTAAGATAATATCAGGACCATAAAACCTTTAATAGAAAAGGAGTATGTTTGTTTTATGCAAACCAGTAGGCTGAGCTCAAACCTAGGACATTTCTTTAAATTATAAAGTAATTATTGCTCTTTCTACTTCCTGAGAAAATAAAGTTATTCTCTAAATAGTTCAAAGTGCCAAATTTTCAATTTTCAGTGAGTTCTGGCTTTACCTTCCCCACTCTTATACAGGGTGGAAGCTCTGTGAGGTAGAGGGTCTCCACTATTCTATTATGAGCAATCAGGTTAGAGTTGTTGTTGTGTTGTTGTTGTTGTTGTTGTTGTTGTTGTTGTTTATCTTTAGGTACGTGGTTGGAGACATTTTGCGGTGTCACTTAAGCCAGCTCTCATACACAGCTCTCAACACATGTGAGAGCCTGCTCTCAACACATGTAAGTCACAAAATGAGTAAGGCAAATAACATACATGTTGTTTAAGTTGGGGCACCATTGTATCAAATGAACCACTCATAGCACCTAAGACAAATTTAACTAAATAAATGTCTTTTGGAGAAGGCTTTAAAAGTGTCTTTCCCCGCAGTACATCAGGGACAAAATGTGGCACTCAGATCCTTGAGAAAACAGCAGGAGCAAGAAGGTCTCTCTCTCCTTGCCCTGCCCTTCTCCCCTGAAGCAAGCCACCAAGGAATTCTCCGACCCTCCTCTGAAGTAGCTCTTCTGAGATCCTCCTTCAAGCCAGGTGTGGTGGTGCAAGCCTGTAATCCCACCATTTGCGAGGCTGAGCCAGGAGGATTGACACAAATTCAAGGCCAGCCTGGTCTACATCCAGCCTCGGCTAGAAACTGGGACCCTGTTTAAAAAGAAAGGAAGAAAAGAAGGAAGGAAGGAAGGAAGGAAGGGAGGAAAGAAGGAAGGAAGGAAAGGAGGAAGGGAGGGAGGGAGGGAGGGAAGGGTAAGAGGGAAGAAGGAAAAAATAAATTCCTCATTCAACCTCATTCCCAGAAGGGTCCTTCCTATAACGAGAAGAAAGGGCCAAAAGCAGAAAGGCCTTATAAATTTGCCTCAGTTTATTACCATTAGATCACGGGCCCTTTGTTCAACAACTACCCTTCTGCATAACTGTCTACTCTTCATCAAACACAAGCATAAAAATGCAAAGATTTCCTCTTTCTTTGGGTCTTTAGTTTCTAGAGGCTCCTGTGTCACACAGACCTACTATTGAATAGATTTAACACTGTTCTTTCGATAATCTGTCTTTTCTCTTGATATGTCAGCCATGAACCTTTGGGATGGGTGAGGAAATGATAGCACTTTTTCTCCCATAGAGAGAGAGAAAGACTCTTAGCATAAGATGTGGAAAAGTGCAAAGTTCATCTGCGTAACAACCATAACATTGTATGTGCAAACAAATTGTATTTACACTGGGACAAGTACATAATTGCTCTAGACCTCTCCGACATCCTAACTTCACTATAAAAACATGTAAATGAAGCATGAAAGCAAATTGCTCACTAAAATGAGACTAACTATAATTCTGTTTTATCCAACAACTTCTCATGGTCTTCATCTGCAACTTCATCGTCACCTGCCCAGACCTGGAGTACACATAACTTCATAAAAAACCAACAGGAATTGCTAAGAAAGGGGTAGCTGGACCTCCTAGTCCCAGCAACTCAAGAGGCTGAGGCAGGAGGATCCTGAGTTTGAGGCCGGAGGCAGCCTGTGCAACTTCGGGAGACCTTGTCTCAAAAAATAAGAAAACGGGGTAGGGATTCAGCTTAGTGGTAGAGCACTGGCCTAGCAGGAGCAAGGCACCGGGTTCAAGCTCCAGTGTTGACACACACACACACACACACACACACACACACACACACACACACACACAAATTCCCTAGACTCAGACAATTATTTTAGCTCCAAATTAAATTTTAAGCAACATACAATTGCTAAGTAATACGAAAGCATAAAAATCCCGTGATTCCTCAGAATTTTCCTCCAAGGCTATCATGACAGACACCTGCTGCAGGTTTTGGCATAAAGACTACCTCACAAACAAGCAACAGTTTTTTCAGCTGGTGAGACACTAAAGCCATTGCCATTCAAGCAAGACCAAAACAGGGAAACACATCATACGGACATTACATGATTGTTTTGAAGGTTAGAGGACAAAAATGATAAATGAAATTGTGAGTCCAAAATTGAAACAGTATTTGTAAAATGTATAACAGGTAAAGGTGATTGCTCTTTCTCATATACGGGAGAGCTGACGCAGGTATGAATTGGGGCTCAGCAGTAGAGCACTCGACTTGCATTCTACCAGGCCCTGGAAAACATTGTCAGCAGGAAACCCAAAAATATTCATAAGCTTACCAACCATTTGGACATTAAACTAGATATTTCACAATGCTAGAAATGGAGTGAGAACAGTTGGCAATCTCATTGCAACAAACTGAAAGAAAGGTAACATATACAAGACTATAACTATGCTTCTACTACACCATCTTTCAAAACTGTTTTGTAAAGTAGGGTTTTGTCAAACAGCTGCTGATTTACCAGTGAAGGAGGAGTGTAGTTGACCTTGGACAGAAAGGAACAGAAGGCAGACGCTGGAAAAGATCAAAAGTGGCCTTCATCGTATAGAAAGGAGCAACACAAAACAAGTAATATCTGAGCTAATTAAAGGAACTAAGAGTGGCTCACACCTGCGCAACAGAAGGTAAAAGGAAGGAGTAAGGATACCTGCTTGTTTCAAGGCAGGTAGGAGGACTGTATATGAAATCAGCTCTCTGTTTACCACTCTCAGGCCTACCTAGAAGAGATATGAGTTCCAGGCCATAGGTCACAACTGATAAGGGAAAATGCTTCAGGCTATACCAAGTTTCTTTCTCATTTTTGAGACAATTTTCTGTATTCTGGGACGATCAAAATCATACATTAAATTAAAAAAAAAAAAAAAAAGTGTTCTTCCTTTCAGGTAGTTGTCTCCTGTCCCACCTATTAGTTAGGTAACTCCTGGGCAGAGATGCCCACGGAAGCAGTCACAGGTGTGTGAGTCAGATTCTGGGTGATTTATTTGATTTAAGCTCTTAGGACTGTACAACCTAGCACTTAAATAATTGAACATTAGTTTGTACCTAGCACATTAAAAGACTATCGTATTTTAGTTCTTTGAGTTAGTCCAAGGCAATATTTAGTTGAAGAATGCAAATAACATTCAAATGTTATTTGAATGTTTTTTAAAAACATTTTTTAAATTTTTAAAAGGAGGGACAAGGGAGTGTGCTGGGGCATCATGTGTTTGACAGTTCGGTCCCCAGCCTGAGCACTGTTAATGGAGGTCATGGAACTTAGGGAGGTGAGATTTTAGCTTTTGGTAGTTGGCAGAGCACTTACCTAGCATGCAGAAGGTCTTGAATTCCAACGCCAGCACCACAAAAACAAAACTAACAAAACAAAGAAGAAAAGAAAGGAAAACAATGAAAGAAAAGAGAGGAAAAGAGAGGAAAGGAAAAGAGAGAGAACTCAGAAGGCCATTTGACTCCAAAGTCCCAGAGGGAATTAACTATTAATTATAAATGTGAAGGCCTAAATTTAGATTTGCACTTCTTCTTCCCCTTCTTCTTCTTCTTCTTCTTCTTCTTCTTCTTCTTCTTTCTTTCTTTTCCTTTTTTTTTTTTTTCCTTTTCTTTTTCTGTTTTTGAGGGTTGAACGCAGGGCTTCTGGCATGCTAGGCAATTACTCCACCACCGAGCTGCACCCCTAGCTCTTGCTTTTTAGTGTTCTTTTAATTTTGGTTTTGAACTCTTAATGAAAAAAAATTTTTTTGTTGTTGTTCTTTTTTTTATTTTTTTCAGTGCTGAGGGGTAGAAACCAGGATCTTGCATGTGCTAGGTAAGTGGTGCATCACTGAGTTGAAACTTGGGCCCTTTATTATTTTTATTGTGAGACAGAGTCTTGCTAAGTTGCACAGGCTGCCTCTATCCTCAAACCTGGGATCATCCAGCCTCAGCCTCCTGAGTTACTAGAATTATGTGCCTGTGCCACGGCAGCCAGCTTTACAACTACATCTTTTCTTTTATCTGAGTGGGTCCTTTCATAAATGTCTTATTTTTAAATTAAATTAAACTTAATTTAATTTAATTTTTCTGAGATACAGACTCACTCTGTAGCTGAGGCCGGCCTGGAACTCACTGCATGCCAGGCTGGCCTCAAACTCAAGGCAATCCCCTTGCCTCAGCCTCCTGAGCACTGGGATTACAGGGATTGCACCACCACACCCAGCTTAAAAGTCTTAAACTTTGTTGTTATACACTTCATCTACTTTCTCTTCTATTGCTTGTGCCTCGATGTCCAACTACCATTGTTGTGAGGTGCCCAGGAGTAGGTGTCCCACTCACAGCGTCCCTACCTACAACAGGCGAAACACTATTGTCAGTGCTTCTCTGCTGTTCATAGGGTTTTCAATGGATGATTGATTTTTGGAAGTGGGTTGCCAGGTCCGTCTCCCGAGCTTATAGCACCTGGTGTTCCCAGGCGGTCTCCCATCCAAGTACTAACCAGGCCCGACCCTGCTTCGCTTACGGACGCCACAGTGGTACAGCTGCAGGCTCTGCTACCATTAGGCTTTGAAAAGTAGCCCATAGGTACACTGCAGGGGAAATGGACACATCCTGGGCTAATACTCTGTCTACTCTAAGATTCTTACCACATGCACAAGGTGGAGAGGAATCAAAACACTGATGTTCACATAATTTTCACAGTATTAGTTCTTTAATTCAAAGATTCATTGAATCTTATTGTGTGAGGAGAAAAAAAAGAGTAAATTGTTAATTCCATTTTTGTGAGCTTGTGTATACTGTGCTAAACTATACTTGCATTCACCATACGAATTAAAATTAGGGGCAAAAGAGATACTTAAACAAAGGAAATAAGCTATATAGGTAGACCTCAAATACAATTAATTTTATTAGAATAATCTAAACTATGATTTGTCAATTCTCATTTATTTTCATTTTAATTTGAACAGGAAACCAGGTCCGTGTAAATTACTTGAAACTAATATCTTCTGGATATTTTTCTAAAGGATAAAATGAGTCTGTTAGGGCTGGTGGTGTGACTCTGTGGTAAAGCAGTTTCCGCACAAGGTCCTGTGTTCAATCCCCCAGCACCGTAAGTATAGTAAGTAAGTAAGTAGGTAGGTAGGTAGGTAGGTAGGTAGGTAGGTAGGTAAGTAAGTAAATAAATGAATGAATGAATGCTTGTTCGTTTGACAGCTAATACTCTTACTTAATCTCACTTCAGTTTAATGTTGACAGGATCATATCCTACCACTTAAGAGTCCTTTTGGGCCTGATTAATGCAAAAATAGTTAATAACTGTTGAAACATAGTCATTGATGAAGACTAAAGGTTGGAGTCATATAGCATAATTGTTCTTTGACCTTTTATTTACCGAGTTGGGGGGATTTGGTGGAGTTTCAGGAGTTGAGGTCACCCAGGAGCTCAGAAGCATCAGTTAAGCCTCTGGAATAAAGACCCAATATTGAAAGAACTATTAATATTGCACCTGGACATAGTACTGAATATTAACACTGTTTTTGATATTAAAATGAATTCAGCCAGGCATAGCAGCTCACATGTGTATTGCGGGTGACTGGGAAGGGAGGCGGAGGCAGGGGGAACACATGTTAGAGGCAGAGGCAGAGGCAGACTTAGTAATAAAGTGATTGTGAGGCTTTGGGTTCAACCCCCAAGTACCACAAAAGAAAAAAAAAAAAAAAGAAAGAAGGAAAAGAAATAGAAAGAAAGTTGAAACATACACAAATTGGTCATTAAACAGTTGTAGTTATATACTATCATTATGATATTTAATTGTCAGCATAGATATATAGCAAGGGCGTTGAAACCAAATGTCTCCCAAATGTCATATGTTTGATTGTTAGGTCCCCAGCATATGCACTGTTAATGGAGGTCACAGAATTTAGGAAGGTGAGATTTTAGCTTTTGGTAGTGGCTCCCTGTGGTTGGAACTTGGGAGATTTTTATCTTAACCCTCTGGTCAGGAGCTTCTCTCTGCCTCCTGGACTGCCTTGCCCTGAGATTGTCTAGCACACTTCCCGCTGCCTCCACCATCATGCCTACTATGCCATCATTAAGGATTGATCCTTGTAGCTGTGACCACTTCCTCTGAAATATCTCTTCCTCCATAAATTTAACCATTGTAAATCATGGGGAGCATGTAGTACAATGAGAAATCTCATTTAGTGAGTGTGGGTATAAGAAATGGTAGAAAAATTCTGGAGAATTCTAGGGCAGCTTCTCCTAATTATTAACCAGTGAACTATAATGGTATCCTGAAATTCAGTCTTAGGTTTTGACCCAAGTGAATTAAGACATGTCCAGTTAGAGGCTTGAGCTCAACTGTTCACAGAGGCCTATTCACAAAACAAACAAACAACCCAAATGATTCAGAAGCATTGGTATACAACTCTGTGGTAGATCCACACAATGTTTAACC
This sequence comes from Pedetes capensis, assembly GCA_007922755.1. NCBI lineage: Eukaryota > Metazoa > Chordata > Mammalia > Rodentia > Pedetidae > Pedetes > Pedetes capensis. The sequence continues at coordinate 14,909 of VMDO01026051.1, read as the reverse complement.
ACAAGCTGGAGATCCAACAAAGTGGTAGAATACTTAACCTAGCACACTCAGTGCTTGGCACTAATCCACAACATCACAAATAAAGTCACAACAGTGACAAAATAAAACCCAAGACAAAAAAACAGTTTAACCTGAAAGAAGCCAAAAACATATTATTTGCCTCTGTTGATAAGAAGTTAAAACTTAGGCAAAAGTAAACTCTCATAATAGGAATTTTGCCACTGATGAGAGAAACTTACTGCAAGTGGGCAGAAGGAGGTTTTAGGGTTAAAGGGAAGGTGGAAATATCCTACAACCTGCTGAGGGTAGTGGTTAGTCATGCACATGTGTACTAGAAAGTTGGTTTTGACACGTGACTTCTATTTGCCATGGGATTTATTTTTTAATTTAAAAAGTGGTACCTTTCTTGCAAATGCCCACTTTTCTACATTAGCTTGTATGCAGGTTTATGAAATCTCTGATTTACGCTTTCATTGAAATACATTGCATTAACCCTTTTGGTTCCCCAGCGCCTCATCTCCAGAATCTAAATTATTCACAGTCTCAAGGTACTATGTCAGTTTTTTGTTCTATAACCTTGAAAATCGGCAGGTCACAGAAAAAAGTTGACTCCTATTGTTAAAGATAATTTTCAGTAGACAAGCAAAACATTACTGATACAGATAGAAAAATGAACACAAGGTAAAGATTTTATTTTACAAGTAGATGTTATAACCAGTTCAAAGTAAATGTCAAATGGCACAGATTTGTGTGGACTAAAGGAAATGAATTGCAAATGAAGGAAAGACTTTTCCACAGCAGAGAGAGCAGCCAGTAGAAACTACAAAGCAAGACAATTTGCAGATCCAATTTACAGATGCACACAAAGCATCTGAAAAATCAACAGTGAGCCTGTGGCCTAGAAAGTATGGCTTTGCACTGCTCAATGCACCATAATTTTTGCACTAGCCTAAGTTGTGTGTGTTTCTCACCTACTTGTGAGTTACAGTACAAAAGCTCAAAATATACATAGGTTGACTCATCTCTGAACATCCTAATTCTTTATATATCAAACATGTTTACATACCTTATTTTGGAACCAAAACTGAGGTGACTGGGGAGCTCTTTAGCAAGAGAAAGGAAATGACTATCACATCTAAAAGTGAGAAAGTCAGGGCTGTAAATGACAGTGAGAGGGAAGATCCACATAGGTCTGTGTAGCCTGTTTTACCCTATTGTCACAAAGGTTTGTTGAGGTGCAGTGGGGCTCCCATTGCAGCTGCAAGCTAGCTTGGTCCGGGAGCTGTGATCGGTTTAACTGGCTCTCCATTTGTGAGTGAGTGGCCCTACCACCGTTCTCTTTGTATGCAAAGTTGTACAGCCTCCAGTCCAAGTGCACTTGGGAACACAGTTTTAAAGAGGCATCTGCAGTGGGCAGCAGATTGCCACTCCTCTGTGGCAGTTTAGCTTTTCTGCGAGGCCGAAACTTATAGTTTGGGTATTTCTCTCTGTGCAAGGTTTGCAGTCTTTGTGCCTCCTGGAAGAATGGCCATTTTTCAGCTTCTGTGAGCAATTTCCACTGGCATCCCAGACGCTTGCTGATCTCTGAGTTGTGCATGCTGGGGTTCTCTTGAGCCAGCTTGCGCCTCTGACTCCGAGACCATACCATAAATGCATTCATGGGTCGCTTGACTCGATCCTGGACTCCCTCTTTAAGCTTTCCTTCTGATTCATACTGATAATTTGAGCTAGGGCTCTCCATCCAAAGGAAGGACGAGTTTTCCGCCAAGGCGATGCTATTCTGTTGCTGTAGTGCAGGACTGTAATCATCACTGTCCAATATGCTGAACATAATGGAAGGATCTGAAAAAAAGAAAAGAAAGAGAGGAAAGAAAAGGAAAGAAAAAAATACAAGTGGGGCCATAAAATTCAACGTTGTAAGAGCTCAGAAAAACTTATTTTACGACTCAAAATGTATTTGCCCCAGAGACTTTGCATTACATATGTAATGGAATACATTTCTCCTCCCATAACACCTCCCCCAATCTGGCCTGAACCAACGTACCTGCAAATGTACTGACCTGTCTCTTCTCAACCAAAACACCGCAAATTGAGTAAGTGTTAGCATGTGCTGCTCTGCTGTTAATCTGGCACACTGAAGACTTCTAGTCTCCTTGAAATGCACAATGAACTTTATCACTTACTGTTTTATTATCCCTTCACATCAAAGTATGAGAGTACAGCAAGCAGTGATACTAAGGAATATTTGTCATTATCAATGTTCATGTGCATTATCTTTAAGTGAAAGCTTAAAGAGAACCTCTGTTAACCACAAACACTTGCATACTTCACTGGATACTAAGTTTATAGTGATAGTTGTCATTATCTCTATGCTTCTACACTTCCTCACAGGGTAATTGAAAATTATATATATGTTTGTAACAGGCAAATACATAGGAATCCCGTGCTGTATCTATGATCCAATTAAATATTAGAATATTAATACACAATTATTATGATTCAATGACCATTTTCTGAAACACTCATACTTGTCTTTTTAAATGTTTCATTAATAGGAAAACAGATGTCCTTGAACCTCAAACAGTTCCAGTCAAGTGGTAACATAGTATAGAAAAGGACTACAGTTTGTGATAGTTGTTATTGACTGTAAAGTGGCATTCTGATTAAGTCATTGTCATCAATTTCACATGACAGGTAATACAGAAAACAATATATGCTACAATTCTGGATTAAATTTTTATCCATACCTAATAAGTTAGATATGCCTGCAGTGGTAGCCCTGTGACATCCGATCCCGTCAGATCTCGGAGGCTAAGCAGGGTCGGGCCTGGTTAGTACCTGGATGGGAGACCGCCTGGGAACACCAGAAGCTATAGGCTTGGGAGAAGGACCTGGCAACCCCCTCCCAAAAATCAATCATCGTTGAAAACCCTATGAACAGCAGAGAAGCACTGACAATAGTGTTTCCCCTGTTGAACAGAGGGTCGCTATAAGTCGGATACCGACTCGACTGCACCTAACAACAACAACAATAAGTTAGATATACCAATCTATCTTTTTTTGTGGGAATGGAAAATGATGTGCTTCTCACAGGTTTACAGATCCTGGTGTTCTGAGGTAATCTCCCATGCAGGTACTAACCAGGAGTGACCCTTCTCAACTTTGAAGGGTTCATGTGCCACAGTGCTAAGGCTGCAGACCATTTTGAAGTAACTTGACCTACTACTCAAAAGAACTTGCATGGGAGATGGTCTTGAACTTCTGATTCTTCTACCTTGTGTGGAGATTTTTGTGGTACTTGGGGGTTGAACCCAAAGCCTCACAATCACTTTATTACTAAGTCTGCCTCTGCCTCTGCCTCTAACATGTGTTCCCCCTGCCTCCGCCTCCCTTCCCAGTCACCCGCAATACACATGTGAGCTGCTATGCCTGGCTGAATTCATTTTAATATCAAAAACAGTGTTAATATTCAGTACTATGTCCAGGTGCAATATTAATAGTTCTTTCAATATTGGGTCTTTATTCCAGAGGCTTAACTGATGCTTCTGAGCTCCTGGGTGACCTCAACTCCTGAAACTCCACCAAATCCCCCCAACTCGGTAAATAAAAGGTCAAAGAACAATTATGCTATATGACTCCAACCTTTAGTCTTCATCAATGACTATGTTTCAACAGTTATTAACTATTTTTGCATTAATCAGGCCCAAAAGGACTCTTAAGTGGTAGGATATGATCCTGTCAACATTAAACTGAAGTGAGATTAAGTAAGAGTATTAGCTGTCAAACGAACAAGCATTCATTCATTCATTTATTTACTTACTTACCTACCTACCTACCTACCTACCTACCTACCTACCTACTTACTTACTTACTATACTTACGGTGCTGGGGGATTGAACACAGGACCTTGTGCGGAAACTGCTTTACCACAGAGTCACACCACCAGCCCTAACAGACTCATTTTATCCTTTAGAAAAATATCCAGAAGATATTAGTTTCAAGTAATTTACACGGACCTGGTTTCCTGTTCAAATTAAAATGAAAATAAATGAGAATTGACAAATCATAGTTTAGATTATTCTAATAAAATTAATTGTATTTGAGGTCTACCTATATAGCTTATTTCCTTTGTTTAAGTATCTCTTTTGCCCCTAATTTTAATTCGTATGGTGAATGCAAGTATAGTTTAGCACAGTATACACAAGCTCACAAAAATGGAATTAACAATTTACTCTTTTTTTTCTCCTCACACAATAAGATTCAATGAATCTTTGAATTAAAGAACTAATACTGTGAAAATTATGTGAACATCAGTGTTTTGATTCCTCTCCACCTTGTGCATGTGGTAAGAATCTTAGAGTAGACAGAGTATTAGCCCAGGATGTGTCCATTTCCCCTGCAGTGTACCTATGGGCTACTTTTCAAAGCCTAATGGTAGCAGAGCCTGCAGCTGTACCACTGTGGCGTCCGTAAGCGAAGCAGGGTCGGGCCTGGTTAGTACTTGGATGGGAGACCGCCTGGGAACACCAGGTGCTATAAGCTCGGGAGACGGACCTGGCAACCCACTTCCAAAAATCAATCATCCATTGAAAACCCTATGAACAGCAGAGAAGCACTGACAATAGTGTTTCGCCTGTTGTAGGTAGGGACGCTGTGAGTGGGACACCTACTCCTGGGCACCTCACAACAATGGTAGTTGGACATCGAGGCACAAGCAATAGAAGAGAAAGTAGATGAAGTGTATAACAACAAAGTTTAAGACTTTTAAGCTGGGTGTGGTGGTGCAATCCCTGTAATCCCAGTGCTCAGGAGGCTGAGGCAAGGGGATTGCCTTGAGTTTGAGGCCAGCCTGGCATGCAGTGAGTTCCAGGCCGGCCTCAGCTACAGAGTGAGTCTGTATCTCAGAAAAATTAAATTAAATTAAGTTTAATTTAATTTAAAAATAAGACATTTATGAAAGGACCCACTCAGATAAAAGAAAAGATGTAGTTGTAAAGCTGGCTGCCGTGGCACAGGCACATAATTCTAGTAACTCAGGAGGCTGAGGCTGGATGATCCCAGGTTTGAGGATAGAGGCAGCCTGTGCAACTTAGCAAGACTCTGTCTCACAATAAAAATAATAAAGGGCCCAAGTTTCAACTCAGTGATGCACCACTTACCTAGCACATGCAAGATCCTGGTTTCTACCCCTCAGCACTGAAAAAAATAAAAAAAAGAACAACAACAAAAAAATTTTTTTTCATTAAGAGTTCAAAACCAAAATTAAAAGAACACTAAAAAGCAAGAGCTAGGGGTGCAGCTCGGTGGTGGAGTAATTGCCTAGCATGCCAGAAGCCCTGCGTTCAACCCTCAAAAACAGAAAAAGAAAAGGAAAAAAAAAAAAAAGGAAAAGAAAGAAAGAAGAAGAAGAAGAAGAAGAAGAAGAAGAAGAAGAAGGGGAAGAAGAAGTGCAAATCTAAATTTAGGCCTTCACATTTATAATTAATAGTTAATTCCCTCTGGGACTTTGGAGTCAAATGGCCTTCTGAGTTCTCTCTCTTTTCCTTTCCTCTCTTTTCCTCTCTTTTCTTTCATTGTTTTCCTTTCTTTTCTTCTTTGTTTTGTTAGTTTTGTTTTTGTGGTGCTGGCGTTGGAATTCAAGACCTTCTGCATGCTAGGTAAGTGCTCTGCCAACTACCAAAAGCTAAAATCTCACCTCCCTAAGTTCCATGACCTCCATTAACAGTGCTCAGGCTGGGGACCGAACTGTCAAACACATGATGCCCCAGCACACTCCCTTGTCCCTCCTTTTAAAAATTTAAAAAATGTTTTTAAAAAACATTCAAATAACATTTGAATGTTATTTGCATTCTTCAACTAAATATTGCCTTGGACTAACTCAAAGAACTAAAATACGATAGTCTTTTAATGTGCTAGGTACAAACTAATGTTCAATTATTTAAGTGCTAGGTTGTACAGTCCTAAGAGCTTAAATCAAATAAATCACCCAGAATCTGACTCACACACCTGTGACTGCTTCCGTGGGCATCTCTGCCCAGGAGTTACCTAACTAATAGGTGGGACAGGAGACAACTACCTGAAAGGAAGAACACTTTTTTTTTTTTTTTTTAATTTAATGTATGATTTTGATCGTCCCAGAATACAGAAAATTGTCTCAAAAATGAGAAAGAAACTTGGTATAGCCTGAAGCATTTTCCCTTATCAGTTGTGACCTATGGCCTGGAACTCATATCTCTTCTAGGTAGGCCTGAGAGTGGTAAACAGAGAGCTGATTTCATATACAGTCCTCCTACCTGCCTTGAAACAAGCAGGTATCCTTACTCCTTCCTTTTACCTTCTGTTGCGCAGGTGTGAGCCACTCTTAGTTCCTTTAATTAGCTCAGATATTACTTGTTTTGTGTTGCTCCTTTCTATACGATGAAGGCCACTTTTGATCTTTTCCAGCGTCTGCCTTCTGTTCCTTTCTGTCCAAGGTCAACTACACTCCTCCTTCACTGGTAAATCAGCAGCTGTTTGACAAAACCCTACTTTACAAAACAGTTTTGAAAGATGGTGTAGTAGAAGCATAGTTATAGTCTTGTATATGTTACCTTTCTTTCAGTTTGTTGCAATGAGATTGCCAACTGTTCTCACTCCATTTCTAGCATTGTGAAATATCTAGTTTAATGTCCAAATGGTTGGTAAGCTTATGAATATTTTTGGGTTTCCTGCTGACAATGTTTTCCAGGGCCTGGTAGAATGCAAGTCGAGTGCTCTACTGCTGAGCCCCAATTCATACCTGCGTCAGCTCTCCCGTATATGAGAAAGAGCAATCACCTTTACCTGTTATACATTTTACAAATACTGTTTCAATTTTGGACTCACAATTTCATTTATCATTTTTGTCCTCTAACCTTCAAAACAATCATGTAATGTCCGTATGATGTGTTTCCCTGTTTTGGTCTTGCTTGAATGGCAATGGCTTTAGTGTCTCACCAGCTGAAAAAACTGTTGCTTGTTTGTGAGGTAGTCTTTATGCCAAAACCTGCAGCAGGTGTCTGTCATGATAGCCTTGGAGGAAAATTCTGAGGAATCACGGGATTTTTATGCTTTCGTATTACTTAGCAATTGTATGTTGCTTAAAATTTAATTTGGAGCTAAAATAATTGTCTGAGTCTAGGGAATTTGTGTGTGTGTGTGTGTGTGTGTGTGTGTGTGTGTGTGTGTGTGTGTGTCAACACTGGAGCTTGAACCCGGTGCCTTGCTCCTGCTAGGCCAGTGCTCTACCACTAAGCTGAATCCCTACCCCGTTTTCTTATTTTTTGAGACAAGGTCTCCCGAAGTTGCACAGGCTGCCTCCGGCCTCAAACTCAGGATCCTCCTGCCTCAGCCTCTTGAGTTGCTGGGACTAGGAGGTCCAGCTACCCCTTTCTTAGCAATTCCTGTTGGTTTTTTATGAAGTTATGTGTACTCCAGGTCTGGGCAGGTGACGATGAAGTTGCAGATGAAGACCATGAGAAGTTGTTGGATAAAACAGAATTATAGTTAGTCTCATTTTAGTGAGCAATTTGCTTTCATGCTTCATTTACATGTTTTTATAGTGAAGTTAGGATGTCGGAGAGGTCTAGAGCAATTATGTACTTGTCCCAGTGTAAATACAATTTGTTTGCACATACAATGTTATGGTTGTTACGCAGATGAACTTTGCACTTTTCCACATCTTATGCTAAGAGTCTTTCTCTCTCTCTATGGGAGAAAAAGTGCTATCATTTCCTCACCCATCCCAAAGGTTCATGGCTGACATATCAAGAGAAAAGACAGATTATCGAAAGAACAGTGTTAAATCTATTCAATAGTAGGTCTGTGTGACACAGGAGCCTCTAGAAACTAAAGACCCAAAGAAAGAGGAAATCTTTGCATTTTTATGCTTGTGTTTGATGAAGAGTAGACAGTTATGCAGAAGGGTAGTTGTTGAACAAAGGGCCCGTGATCTAATGGTAATAAACTGAGGCAAATTTATAAGGCCTTTCTGCTTTTGGCCCTTTCTTCTCGTTATAGGAAGGACCCTTCTGGGAATGAGGTTGAATGAGGAATTTATTTTTTCCTTCTTCCCTCTTACCCTTCCCTCCCTCCCTCCCTCCCTTCCTCCTTTCCTTCCTTCCTTCTTTCCTCCCTTCCTTCCTTCCTTCCTTCCTTCTTTTCTTCCTTTCTTTTTAAACAGGGTCCCAGTTTCTAGCCGAGGCTGGATGTAGACCAGGCTGGCCTTGAATTTGTGTCAATCCTCCTGGCTCAGCCTCGCAAATGGTGGGATTACAGGCTTGCACCACCACACCTGGCTTGAAGGAGGATCTCAGAAGAGCTACTTCAGAGGAGGGTCGGAGAATTCCTTGGTGGCTTGCTTCAGGGGAGAAGGGCAGGGCAAGGAGAGAGAGACCTTCTTGCTCCTGCTGTTTTCTCAAGGATCTGAGTGCCACATTTTGTCCCTGATGTACTGCGGGGAAAGACACTTTTAAAGCCTTCTCCAAAAGACATTTATTTAGTTAAATTTGTCTTAGGTGCTATGAGTGGTTCATTTGATACAATGGTGCCCCAACTTAAACAACATGTATGTTATTTGCCTTACTCATTTTGTGACTTACATGTGTTGAGAGCAGGCTCTCACATGTGTTGAGAGCTGTGTATGAGAGCTGGCTTAAGTGACACCGCAAAATGTCTCCAACCACGTACCTAAAGATAAACAACAACAACAACAACAACAACAACAACAACACAACAACAACTCTAACCTGATTGCTCATAATAGAATAGTGGAGACCCTCTACCTCACAGAGCTTCCACCCTGTATAAGAGTGGGGAAGGTAAAGCCAGAACTCACTGAAAATTGAAAATTTGGCACTTTGAACTATTTAGAGAATAACTTTATTTTCTCAGGAAGTAGAAAGAGCAATAATTACTTTATAATTTAAAGAAATGTCCTAGGTTTGAGCTCAGCCTACTGGTTTGCATAAAACAAACATACTCCTTTTCTATTAAAGGTTTTATGGTCCTGATATTATCTTAGGGAATTTTTTTTCGGGAAGTAGTTTAAATCTGCATTCATTCAAAGTGTGCTGTAGGAACAGCAATTCACTTATCTCCCCTGTCTGTTTTTATTATAGCTGTAACAAAGCAAAACAAAATGTTAGATCTTTCTTCTCGGTATAGGAAGGACCCTTCTGGGTCCTTTCCTCCTTCCTTCCTCCCCTCCTTCCTTCTTTTCTTTCTTTCTTTTTAAACAGGGTCTTGGTTTCTAGCCAAGGCTGGATGTAGACCAGGTTGGCCTTGAAAAACAATTTTTTCTTTCTTTTTTTTTTTCGGTACTGGGGGTTGGACCCAGAGCCTCGCGCCTGCATACTCTGCAAGTGCTGGACCACTGAGCTGCACCTCAGCCCATTTTTTTAACTTTTTGAGATAGGGTCTCGCTAAATTACGCAGACTGCCTCTGGTCTCGAACTTGCGATCCTCCCACCTCTGCCTCCCGAGCTGCTGGGATTACAGGCGTGCGCCACCACGCCCGGCCAACAATTTTTTCTTTGTAGCTTCTCTGCTTATTTTTTTGTTTTTTTCTTGATCTGAGATGCTTATCAATCAGTTCTGTGATTTTTTTGCACTTCCAAGCTGCGCTGCTTTTGCTGCTGTTTAGAAGAGAGGAGAAGGAGTTTGTGGAGAAGGCCTTGGGAGATTTGAAAGAAATCATGGCAACTACCATTGGAGTGTATGAATAAGTATGGAAGGAAAAGAGAGTACTTAGTATTTTTTTTATTATTATTATTATTGTTATTACTATTACTATTATTATTTTAAGACAGAGTCTCTCTGTGAAGCCCAAGCTGGCCTTAAACTCACTATGTGAACCAGGATAGTCTCAAACTCACATGGATCCTTCTGTTTCACTCTCTCAAGTGCTGGGATTACAGGCGTGCACCACTATGCCCAGCTCTGAGGGTATTTAACTTTTGAGAAATTGTCAAACTTGCTCAGAAGGGGATTTCTAATTAAAATACCACTGACCACACGTTGCCTCTTCCCTAGATAATTGGTAACTCAAAAGAACAGTAACAAACCAAGCAAAGCAAACCTTGGCTCACATTGCACTCGAAAGGTGACGCGGCAATAAACACTCTGGAAAAAAAAACCCAAAACATAAAGGCTATTCTTGGAGCATATTTTGTTTTGTTTTTCGTCATTGTCTCTGCTCGCTTGAGGTGATTAACTTGTATTTTACTCAAAATGTTTCTCTCTGTCTGTGTCTCTCTATTTATTTGCTTACTTATTTCCTTGATTTTTTATTTTTCAAGACATGTTCTCACTGGGTAGCCCACGCTGGCCTCGAACACAAAGAGGCCCTCTTGCTTCAGCTAGATTGTGCATTTAGGTAGAGCTCCTTTTTTATTTATGTATTTTTATAATTTTGGTAGACTGCTTTTCTTAATCTCTTTATGCTCCCACCCCCCTTTTTGGATTGTCTTCTTGGACATGCAAAAGTGTGGTTGCTTTCTTGGTTTTATCTAGTACTGCATCAGATTTATGGATTGATTTTGATTAACATTCCCACCTAAGAACAATTCAAGGGATCTCAGCCATTTAGCTGGTGTGTCTCTCTACATGTTTTTGTGTTTTTTATTTTCTTTCAGTAGTGGTGGGTTGACCCCAGGCCCTCACACATGCAAAGGCAAGTGCTCCACCACTGTTACTCTTCCAGCCCCTGTTTTTATTTTTTATTTTGAGACACGGTCTCGCTAAGTTGTAGCAGCTACTGAAGCCTCAAACCTGTGCTCCTTCTGCCTCAGCCCCTTGAGTCACTGGAATGACAGGTGTGACCCACCATGCCCTCATTACCTGTCTGTACCTTTTTGGTGTAATTTATTCTGGTTTTCTCTGAGAAAGAGTAATGTAGTTTCCTGCTTCAGGAGAGGGTTGGGTGGGAAAACAGTCAGATGACCTCTAATTTCAAGAAGGTGTCTTATTCCTCCTTTCCTTTCAAATTCGATCCCCAGGTCTGAAGCTCCGGATGCTCCTCAGTAACTTCAAATAAGATCTCTAGTCTCCTGCCAAGTATGGAAAGAGTGGGTCCTTGTTTGGGTGAGCCACAGAATATATCTGGGAGTTCCAGCTGTGTCTTGTGCATATGTTCAGCAATTTTCCACTCATTCCTGTGGTCAGTAACACTACAACCCTTCTCCAAGTCTTGCCTACTTTAGGCATTCTCGGTATGCTTCTTTGGCTTTAGTTTATTCCTCTCTGGTAAATCAGCTCCCTGCCAATCATTTGTTGTCCCTCTTACAAAAATCTGTTGACAACTCAGCAGATATTGCCTCCACTTCCTTTCTCTTGTCTCTTCTTCCCCCAGCCCCACCTGTCTCGTAGGTTTAATTCGTAGGTCTCGTAGGTTTTTATAATTACCTTTATAATTATCTTGGTAGCATTTCAGGTGGGAGCACAGATATATGATTGAGCCTGCCATGCTGCACTGGAATAGCTGACAATAGTCTGTTTCCTTGTCTCTGAACTTCTGAACTATTCCTTCCCTCAACTCTTCTTGCACAGACCTATCTTACAAAGCTTTCGGGACAACTATGCTTGATCATGGCTTAGTTTTTAAGCTGCTCCACTTCAGAGCTGCGAGTGTGGCTTTTGCAGATAGTCTATCAGCAGGACTTTTCATTCACCTCATTCTTTCAGATGGAAAGACTTAGTAAAGAGTTCAAGATATTTCACTGAAGTGAAAACTCTAGGCTTAAGAGAAAACTATGTGATTAATACCTCAGTGGCAGTCAACTCTTTAGCCATTGCTGTTACCAGATTTTAGGACAGAGCCCCAGTTCCTGGCACTGGGCTACCCGTCCCCAATGTGCCAATTAAAGAGATGAGTACACGGTATGAATGTATTCTTTTATTTGGCTCTTATATGCATAAGAAACTCTGTCTGTGCTTATGGTAACAAGTAGTATGGCACAGAGATGAAATTTTGAAAGTAACACATTTGATCTCACCCTCTCAGTTCAAAAGCCTTGAGAGTAGCTAAGTGTGTAACCAACTGTGCTGCTTTTATGATAAGCAGACAACACTGTCTTAAGGATTTGCCATATGTTGTTAATATGGTAACCTTGAACCCAAGTTTGTTGCTTGCCACTTGAAAGGTCCAAGGCCTCAAGTTGTCAGGGAAAGGGTAAATATTTATTTGGAAGGCTAGCAAACCCAAGAGGAAGGAGGCTATTGCCAACAAAGACCATCTGTCCTGCTGAGTAGGGTTACAGACACAAAGCTTACAGCAGGGAGTTTCGGGGAGTCACGGCAGGTGGGCAGGTGCCAGGGTAGCTACAAATTTCGGGGCAGTTTGGGGTGGCTTGCTTTTAGGATGCATGGGCTATTGTTATCTGTGAGTCACTGGGTGTTCTGGGTTCTGTAAATCTAAAGAAAAGTGACTGATTAGAACGTATTATGACTCATGTCTTTTCAGCTTCTTTCCCCAGGTCTAGTTAAAACTGCAGTTAATCAATAGGATACCAAAACCTTCTTCAACAGTTTAACCTCATTAAGTGGCTTCAGTCAGGGATGTCAACTACAGCAAAGTTAGTGGGAGAACAATGACCTCCAATGCCAGGGATTTTTAAGATCAACTAAAAGCAAGTGGAGCTATAGGGTCTTTTAGACTTTCCCTCAGTTGTACTATTAGGGATCAGTATATACATACTATTCTACTGCTGATTCTTATGGATTTATCATAGATACCACTGAAAGGCTACTTCTCAATATGTCATTCACGTTTATCTCATTGGGTGATTCTTTTCAAACACTCTAAATGTTCCTGGGAAGGGTGGAGTCTAAGTATTAGGGAACAGCAAGCAGTAAACTTGGTTTACAATATAATTGGGACAGCAGCCACAAAAGACTTTTATATTTTCCAGAGCATATATTACAGGCTAGTAGTACTAGATTGGGTTGGGTGGGAAGAGATTTCTTGCTGGTCAGGCAAGGATATTGGTTTTTGAATTCTGTGAATGCATGTCATTTTCAAAAGACTGCCTGTCTGTAATTAGTTTTTAAAACTGATTCAGCTGTTTATGCACAATGGACTCTTTCATAGGGAAACAAGAAAGAGTTTACAAACATGTATGTGTGCTTAAAGAGTCATTTTAATAGGAAAGGATGTAAAGATCCTAAGTATCCATAAAGGGTGTTAATTTTATATCCACAGGCATATGATGCAACAATTGATGGGGAAAGAAACAGAGGGACACCGATACCTGTAATCAGTAAGTTCACTTAGAGATTGATGTCACGTCAAGACTGCCACTCAACCTTCGTTTCACTTGTTGTTGTTGTTGTTGGTGGTGGTGGTGGTGGTGGTGGTGGTGGTACTAGTGGGGGGGGAACCCAGGGCCTCACGCATCCTTTGCAAGAGCTCTATCACTGAGTGCCACCCCTAGACCATTTTCCCCCCTTTTTATTTGAGACAGGGTCTTGCCAAGCTACCCAGGCTGCCTCTGGCCTTGGATTTGCAATCTTCTGGCCTCAGCCTCCCACGCTGCTAGAATTACAGATGTGAGCCACTGCACCCAGCCCTGTTTCACTTCAAATATGAGAAAAGACATGAGAAGATAGAGGTTCAGGCTAACTGGCCCACTATGATAAGAAACAAAGAAGCTAACAGAAAACAGAGAGGAAGGTTGGAGGTAAGCAATTATCAAAGAAATTGTTTCTTTGTTTGTTCTTGAAAGAGGATCTTGCTGTGTGGCCCAGGCTCGGCCTCAAACTTGTCATCCTCCTGCCTCAGCCTCCTGGCTGTTGAGATTACATGCAAGAAGGACTATGCCTAGCTTGAATGTGAATTTGTACACTATGAAAGTTATTCTCCTACCCGGTCTCAAAAAGATGAAATAGATCTCATCTAAGTACATCTTCCTAGAAGAGAAAGAAAAAGAGAAAGGTCTAAATGCATTGTGAGAAGAAAGGAAGATCGCTGAAAGCTCATGGATGGACTTTTGGAAGTCTTGAGATTTCTCAGTAGTGATGTGACAACCAGTGAAACAGCCTGATCATCCTAGGGAAAGAGATTTCCCGTTGGGATTTTTGTGCCCACGCAAGGAGTCATTCAGATATAATCGTCTGACATTTTTGTTACCATCCAGTTGCCTGGGGCCTTTTTGCTCTACCCGAATAGGAACTGTGGTCGTGAGGAGAAGTTTTTCAGGTGCTGGTCTTTGGCAGCTTCATCACCCTGGACTTCTGACACCAGCGAGCCAGCAGGGGTGGCGGAAAGCCATGAGCAGCAGCAAGTGTTGCCCTCTAGCCTTGTTACAGCTCCCCCACAGGCCTCAGGTGCTGGGGCCCTTGGCCCTATGGTGAAGTATTCCTCCTCTGGCCCATGTGGAAATGATTGCAGGAAAAGTCTGTCACAAGCTGTTTGAAACAGTTGTGGCTAGGGCTGCACCTTCAGGAGCTGGAACTGTGCTTGCAGGAGCAAGCCGCGGTGATTGCCATGTAGGTCCCTCAAGGCATCTGTGGAAGGTCCAAAGCAGCTGGTGCTGGTAGCATAAGGGCAGTTAGGCTGGCTGCTTGGCTGAGAGCCACTCACTAGAAGTGGCCAATCTAACAGCTGGTTAATTAGAAAGTCAAATTGCCCTAACATCTTAGCTTATTTACAGGAAAAGCAACGTCAGAAGGAGTTCTTACAATAAAGCTTACCACTGAGAGTGATTTTTAACCGTGTTTAACAGCACTTCAATACTGGTTGACACCTTCTCAGCACCTCAGGGAGAGGTGAGTCCCTCTAATCTATCTCATTTTCAGACCTGAAAAATTCTTTGTTTGGTTTTTGTTTGTTTGTTTGTTTGTTTCTGACATGGGATTAAATAAATAAGTAAATGGAAAGCGGGGTGGGGGGGGGG
>VMDO01026050.1:0-27233 GCA_007922755.1 Pedetes capensis | reverse complement strand
AGGAGAGTATCTGAAAAAAAAAAGTAGAGGGTACTTTAGGAAGGACATACTCTCTCATTCTCACAGCCTGAAATTAAATGTCAAGGTTCTTGCCAGCCATTTTTTAGTTTTCACTGCCTTCTGAGCTTGTAGTTGTTCTCTCATTTTTCTCCTTCTTGTCTACTATTTCCCCCCTCTGTGAATGACAACAACAAAAAGATTGTTTTACCTGATCTCAATAACTCACATATTAAATCTTTCAAAGTAATTAACATTTGATTACTATTTTTATTTCCACTATGAAAATCCCTCCTACTGCACAGACAACTAGTTGGCACAAGGTTCTTATAATTTTTATAGTGTCAAAACCATGCTAATTTTGAGCTAAAATTGTACATTTATTCTCATCTTAAATTTAGAAAAATATGATTGAATCCAGAGAGTTAAAGTGATGTGGTATGATATCTTTGAAGATAGAAGACATTTTAAATACGAATGAGAAAAGATAAAACTCAGGAATTTGAGTTATAGCCAGTTAAGGACATTTAAGCATTTTTCTGACTTGGAGACCTAATAAAGTAGGTTGAATGGTTTTGTTGGTGTTCATAGTCTTCAGTTTAAGGGCAAAAAATGCAGCAAAGTATAAAGCAAAACATTGTTCTAAGGAAGAATAAGGCTATAATGCTAGAAGCTCTATTTTTTTCTGTTATTTAAAAACAACATGGTAAATAACTTTTACCGCATGTCAATGACAACACCTAAGAAATTCCCAATACTAATTGTTTCTATTTTTAGGTAGTTTTCATGACATGTAGTGCTTCAAGGGTTAATATATCAAATATTTTATTTAATGACAATGAAATTGCATAATGATACATTTTAGGTCACCATAGTTCAAATAGTTTATGATAAGAAAAATATTATCATGCATTTCAAACTTCAAACAAAAAGGTTTATAAAGTTCTCTCTCTCTAACCCTCGATATTGGTCTCTTTCCACTCCCAACTTCCTCATTGTTCTCCCCCTCCAATAGTTCCTTCCCCTTTCATGATGGGTCCCTTTGCAGTTTTAAATATTAGATATATACAATTGCATATATATATATGATATATATATATATATATATATATATATATATATATATATATATATATATGTTGTTGTTAGGTGCCATCGAATCGGTTTCCAACTCATAGTGATCCTTATAGGGTTTTCAATGGCTGACTGTTTCAGGATTGCCTTGGGAGTGGATTGCCAGGTCCTTCTCCCATTTTTGCGGTGCTGGGAATTGAACTCGGGACCTCAGAGACTGAGGCACAGTGCTCTACCAACTGAGCTAAATCCCAGCCCCATATATATATATATATATATATACACACATTTTCCTTTAAGGTAGATCTAGATCCCACAGTTAAGTGAGAACATGAAGTATTTCTCTTTTTGAGTCTTAAGGTCATCATTTTAAGGGATTTAAATTTTAATATATTTAAGAAGTAATTATAGTCTAAAATGTAATGAAGTTTTAATTATTGTGTGTATGTTGTTGTTTATGTCCCATTGAGTCAGTGTCCGACTTATAGCAATTGTGTTTGCAACAGACAGAACAGTATTATCAGTGTTTCTCTGCTATTCATAGGGTTTTCAATGGCAGATTGTTTTTTGAGAGTGGGTTGCCAGGATCCTTCTCCCAAGCCTACAGTATGTTGTATTCACATAGGTCTCCCATCCAAGTACTAAGTAGACCCAACCCTGCTTAGCTTCTGAGATCTGATGGGACCAGACACCACAGCGGTACAGCTACAAGGGTATGTGTATATGAGTCAAATTCAAGACATACCCCTTCAATTTCAGATATCTGAACTAATACAGAAATAAGGCCAAGATTCATCAAACATATAAAATAATGTCACATTATTATTGATATTGTAGCCCATGGAGTGCCAAGACCTAAATATTGGCATCTGATAGACAGTCTTCCCAAATATAGCCAGAACACCACACTTGAAAACCCTGCCCCATCTAAGAACTTGCCTTTCTGAAACATATGAAAGGCAGAAAATAAACATGTACTTGCTCTGTAACTCTGTAAAGCAGGTTGCCAAGAAGCATAAGGAGTCGGGGGGCGGGGGGAGCACTGGGCGCGGTGGCTCATGCCTGTAATCCCAGCAGTTTGGGAGGTGGAGGCAGGAGGATCACAAGTTCGAGACCAGAGGCAGTCTGCGTAACTTAGCAAGACCCTGTCTCACAAAGTAAAAAACAATGGGCTGGGGGTGCAGCTCAGTGGTCCAGCCCTTGCGAAGCATGCAGGCGCAAGGCCCTGGGTTCAACCCCCAGTACCACACACACACACACACACACACACACACACACACACACACGGAGTGGGGGGCGCAGGGTAGGATAAAGGGAGAGAGAGAGAGAATGAAAGTAAACAATATTGTCTGATTTATACTCCCTAAATACATAAATAAATAAAGAGATTCTTCATTTTATAATGAGGAAAATTTAAAAAGATTTGAAAAAGGCAAGGGCTTTAAATGTCTGGGGCTCATTCCATATGAAAATTCATAATAGGGTTGAAAAAGATTGGATGAATGTGATTATATATTTCAAAGTAGAAAATCTATAGTCTTATAGTTCTCTATCTCCTGTAAACTTCTTTTTTCTATCCATCTTGGAATGATTTGTAATATTTCTTTAATTCAGAGACAAAAACAAAACATCAAGAGAAGCTCACCCTAAGACATTTGTAGGCTCACAATACTTAACTAGCTTTTCAATTGCCAATGCCAAAGCATGTTAAGTGCATAATTCACTGTGTATAATACATGGTACAATGATATCAAATGATAAAGAGGTATTTATAAATTACAGTTGAATAAGAGACCTCAAATTAGAGCATAAGTACTTTGTAAGTATCTAATAATTTGCAATGTGTTTATTCAGGGAGAAATTTAAAATTTAATTTTAAATTATCTTAAAGAGTCTAACACAAAGAGTCAATTTTTGTAAAAACACAATGAATTTCTGCAATCAAATGTTCTTATTTTGGTGAGTGAAAAGTTATAAACTTAAACTAATTTTCAGAATATTTTATGCTGATTGATGGAGATCTAGGGATATTTTGACAAGGAAGTTATATCTCTTCAGTAAATGTGGCCTGTCCTTTCTACAGGAATAATTTTGATTCCTTCAGATTCCAATGTTACTTTTATTTTGCAATCAATTTTCATTTCGTCTTAAATGTGTAAAATTCTTTTTAATTTACAAATGAAAATTGTATTATTTATCTTAAACAATTTGAAATTTGCTACATAGTGAAGTGGCTCAATTGAGCTAGTTAACTTTATCATTGCCTCAACTATTTATCATTTTTCTCAGTGAGAGCACTTACTATCTACCTCTCATTGGTTTTCAAGAATATATATTACTATTAACCATAGTCACAATGTTGTACAATAGATCTGTTCCACTTAATTTCTAACTGGATTTTTGTGTCATATGACCAACATCTCCCCAATTGCACCCCCCACTGACCCTCACCCCTACTAAACACCATTTTACTTTGTCTGAGTATTTTATGTTTTAAATTCTACATTCATTCAAGTCTCACACTTAAGTGCTATATAGTCTCTGTCACAATGATTCAACTCTACTGCTGTGATGAGAAAATGTTGATAGAGTATTTGTAAAAGAGTGGGAGTATCTGGCTTTGTCTTATAGACACTAGCTTTGTGACTTGTTCCTAGGTGATGTGCTTCCAGTACATCAGAGAGAGCATAAATAGTGACTGGAGAAAAGATAAAGTCAGATACTTCCTAAGATTGTTGGACCATAAAATGAATCAGATATCCTAAAAAATGAATTTAGAGACACTATTTTTCTATGCTATCTATTGTTTCATCATTGTCACTTTTAAGTCAAGAAGTGAGGCAGTGAGTAATAACCCATGAAATAAAACAGATTAAGAATTATAACTAGTAGACAGCTTTGGTAGGTTGATTATCACATGGAATTGACCAGGAGTGGATAGATGATAAGTTAGCTGGTAATTTTTAAATGAATTGTACTGTCAGAGAAAATGTAAGCTGCAAAGAATTAAAAATTAAAAAAATAAATAAAAGAAAAATGTGACACAAATCTTTTGGGTTTAAAATAAACTCTATGTTCCCAAACATGAACAGCAATAGGTGGACATCTTCTACAACATCCCAAATGTAGTCCATGTTCAGTACCACAGGGGACTGGACCCAAGACCCCCATAGATACTAAAATCTGCAGATTCTCAAGTCCCATACACACAGTGCAAAAATATTTGTATATACCTTACAAACATTCTATCATATATTTGAAATCAATTCTGTTGTTGTTGTTAGGTGCCATCAAGTTGGATCAGACTCTTGGTAACCTGATGTACAACAAAACACTTCCAATACATGATCTTTTCTTTTTTGACCCCATCATTGTAGTTATTGTGTTGCTTCTTATTTTGAGTCACCCCGTATCAGCAAAAGGAGTTCCCAGGGGATTTTCTGTATTCCCATCATTAAGGCTGACACTTTGAGGAGGTAACTCCTTCACAATTGTCTTTTGAATGCCTTCTAACCTGAAGGGCTCATTTTCTGGCACTGTATTTGACAGTGAGTCTCTTCTATTGATGGGGTTTTCAATGACTATTTGTTTTGAGAGTGGGTTACCAGGTCCTTCTCCCTAGTCTATTTTAATCTGGAATCTCAGCTGAAACCTGTCCATCATAGGTAGCCCTGCTAGTATCTGAAATACTGGTGGAATAATTATTAACATCACAGCAACATGAAAGCCCCCAGAACAGGGCAAGCTGATTAATATGGGGAATATCATCTCTAGAGGAATTAAAATATCAAATACAATGAAAATATTATTAAATAATGGCTATATTATAACATTTGGGTAATAGCTGGAAGACAAATGCCTGTTGTGTTTCTTATAGATATTAGTAACAAGCATGATTGAGCTAAAATGGACTGGCATGGGTCATTTTGAGTCAGACAATCATATCTACTATGCTGGGAACGACAAAATAAAGAGAAATGGGGTGGCATTCATCATCACAAACAACATCTCAAGATCTGTCCTGAAATACAATGCTGTCAGCAATGGAATAATATCCATACACCTACAAGAAAGGCAGTTAATGTAACTATTATTCAAATTTATGCACCCACCACTAAGGCCACAAATGAAGATAGAGAAGATTTCTACCAGTATCTGCAATCTGAAGTAGATCAATCATGCAATAGGATATACTGATAATTACTGGGAACTAGAATGCAAAGGATGGAAATGAAGAAGAAGGCTCAACAGTTAGAAAATAATGGTCTTGGTGACGGAAAAGATGCTGGAGGTCTCAGGATAGAATTTTTTCAGACCAATGATCTTTACATTACAAATACATTTTTTCAGCAACCTAAATGGGAACTATACACATGGACTTCACCAGATGGAACATACAGGAATCAAATTGATTACTTTTGTGGAAAGAAACTATGGAAAAGCTCCACATCAAATGCCAGAGCAAGACCAGGTGATGATTGTAGATCAGACCATCAACTTCTCATATGCAAGTTTAAACTGAAACTGAAGAAAACTAGAACAAGTGTACGAGAGCCAAGGTATGCCCTTGAGTATATCTCACCTGAGTTCAGAGAGCATCTCAAGAACAAGTTTAATGTATTAGACACAAATGATAGAAGCCTAGACAAGTTGTGGCATGACATCAAATATACCATTCATGAAGAAAGCCAAAGATTATTAAAAAGAGATAAAAAAAAACAAAAGAAAGAAAAGTCCAAATTACACATCAAAAGAGACTCTGAACTTGACCTTGAGCGTTGAGTAACTAAAGTGAAAGGGAGACATGATGAAGTTAAGAAAATAAACAGAAGATTTCAAAAGGCAGCTTGAGAAGACAAAACCAAATATTATAATGACATGTGCAAAGAGCTGGAGGCAGAAAACCAGAAGAAAAGAACACGCTCGGGGTTTCTCAAGCTTAAGGAAGTGAAGAAAAATTTCAACCCTCAAGTGGCAATAGTGAAACATTCTACAGAGAAAATGTTAATCAATACAGAAAACATCAAAAGGAGATGGAAGGAATACACAGCCATTACACAAAAAAGAATTGGTAGATGGCCAAACATTTCAAGAGGTTGCATATGAATAGAAACCAATGGTATTGAAGGAAGAAGTAGGAGCTGCCTTGGAAGAACTGGTGAAACATGAGGCTGTAGGAATTGATGGGATACCAATAGAGATGTTTCAACAAATAGGTGCAGCACTAGAGTTGTTAAAATGTTTATGCCAACAGATTGGGAAAATAGCTACCTAGCTAACTGACTGGAAGAGATCTATATTTGTGCCTATTCCCAAAAAAAGGGGATCCAACTGAATGTAGAAACTATAGCACAATATCATTAATGTCACACACAAGCAAAATTTTACTCAAGATCCTTCAAAAGTGACTGCAGAAGTATACAGACAGAGAACTGCTGGAAAATCAGGCCAGATTCTGAAGAGCGTGGGGAAACAGGAACATCACTGCTGATGTCAGGTGGATATTAGTCTAAAGCAGAGGACATAAGAAAGATGTATATCTATGCTTTATTGACTATGCAAATGCATCTGACTGTGTGGATCATAACAAATTATGGATAACATCATGAAAAATGGGAATAACCAGAGTACCTAATGTACTCATGAGGAATCTGTACGTGATCAGGGAGGAAGTTGTTTGAAAAGAACAAGGAAACACAGCCTGGTTTAAAGTTGAGAAACGTGTATGTCAGGGCTGTATACTTTCACCATATCTCTTCAATTTATATGCTGAGCAAATAATCCAAGAATTTGGACTTTATGAGGAAGAATGGGAGTTTATGAGGAAGAATGGACTTTATGAGGAAGACTCATTAGCAGCCTGTGTTATGCAGATGACACAATTCTGCTTGCTGAAAGTGAAGAGGATTTAAAACATTTACTGATGAAGATCAAAGATTATAGCCTTCAGTATGGGTTGCCACTAAACATCAACAAAACAAAAATCCTTATAACTGGGCCAGCATCCAACTTCACAATAAATGGAGAAAAGATTGAGGTTATGCATGATTTTGCTTTGCTTGCCTCTATAATCATCACCCGTGGAAGCAGCAGTCAAGAAATCAAAAGATTCATTGCTCCAGGAAAAGCTGTGGCGAAAGATCTCTTTAGAGTATTGAAAAATAATGCCCGTAACATTGAAGACAAAAGTGTGCCTGACTCATGCCATGGTGTTTTCAGTCACATCGTATTGTTGTGAAAGCTGAACACTGAATAAGGGAGACAGAAGAAGAATTGTTGCTTTTGAATTATGGTGCTGGAGATGACTTTTGAATGTACCATGGACTGCCAAAGAATCAACAGATCTGTCCCAGAAGAAGTGTAACCAGAGTGCTCCTTGGAAGCAAGGATGGCTAGACTACCTCTTACATATTTTGTACATATAGTTAGGAGAGACCAATGCCTGGAGAATGACATTGCCACAGCCATTTCTAACCATATTGTATGACAAGGTCTGGATATGAGGAAAAGGGGTTCAAGGAACTCATCTTCCAGGAAATGGATGAGGATAGAGAAAAGGAAAATGTGCTTTTTGCTTTCTAGGAATAGGATTACTACTTCTAATTATTATGTACATGATTACTTTATGTTTAGGACTAATACTCATAACTAATATTGTATTAAATGCTAATGAAACAAATGCTGAAAGAATGACACAACTGAGAGAATTTGTAAATGAATTAGAAGTAGTGACCTCCAATTGTAAAGGTTATGTGGACAATATTCTAGTTAGAGCTGATCAGCAACTTTCACCCTGGAACCCAAACATTAAGTGATTTACGCTTCAGCTCCAGCAATCTGATTTGTTAGCCCCTAATTGATTAAAGTGGCCCAATTTATGATAGCTACAGTTTACAAAGAAAGTATAGAACAATTAAAAGAAGACACAGGCCTGTTCCCTCAGTAAAAAAGTCTCCTTAACAATTTATGGCTCCCAGCTGGGGAAAAGAGTAAATACACAACATGGAGAGGTGCTTATCTATCTAAAGGCAGACCTTGGTTCCCAGCTATAGAAAAAAAGTAAAGGCTGATGCTTTGGTCTGCCTGACACTCCACTGCCTTACATAGAACCACATAATGAGCAAGAGGCTAAAATGATAAATAAGGATAGAGTTCAAACACCCTATTATAGCTTATCATTTATAAAAGGCCTGAGAAGAGATGGACCTTCCAGGTGTTTGTTATCTAACAATAATGAAGGTTATGCTTTGAACTATAGGTTGTTATGATTAACAAGTGCTTGTGAAACTTTTTTTCATGAATAACTTCATGTGCTATTCTTACTGCTTGCATGACCTAAGCCTAAAAATATTGTATAAAACATTGGCCTATTTAAAGAGTAAATGGAACAGATTCACATAGCCTCCAAGCTACTGTGTTTGTTACCCATCGCCGACTCCTCAACCCGCCTTCGGGAAACCCTGGATCCTAGGCTGCAGCTGGACTGCGGCAAGACATCATGTTTGGGAAAGAGGTAGGTCAATGAAAAACAGTAAACCTTCCATCAGATGGATAGACACAGTGTCTGCAACAACGAGCTTAAACATAAATAAGATCATGTGCCTCGCACAGAATCAGGGAGTGTTTTGATCTGCTCTACAATGGGTCAGTATGAGTTGCACTTGACTCTGTCACACTTGACAACAACAACAACAGTTACAGATGATCCATGAATTGTTGAATTTGTGGATGCAGAGCCAATGAATGCAGAGGTCTATAGATAGAGAGAGACTAACAAACATCAAGCAACCTAAAGAATGGCAAAACTAACATATGAGAACAAATAGGAGAGGAAACTTCCCAGGGAGTCAGATTAGGGACCATCCAAGGAACTGTCTATGATCCAAAGTTGATGTGGACCAGTAGCTTTTGTTTGTCTTTCATTCTTATTTTTCAAAAAGGAATTTTTTTGTTTTTTATGAATTGTCTTTCTCTATCCTTCTTTTTTACATGGCCTGTATGTGGGAATAGGACTGAAGGTGATGATAACATGCTTGTTTACACCACAGGTGATAGGATCAAATGAAGTTACATGCACACATCTAAGCCTGCTCATCAGCAGAGTGTAGTGGCATATGCCTCTAATCCCAGCACCTTGGGAGGCTGAGGTAGGAAAATTATGAATTTGAGGCCTGAGGCAGCACGTATAACATAGCAAGTCCCTGTCTAAAACATAAAACAAAAAAATAAAGGGCCTGGGGCTGCAGCTCAGTAGTACAACACTTGTCTAGCATGCATGAGGCCACGGGTTCAACCACCAGTACTGAAAAATACATATATAAAGGAGAGAAATTGATTGATCTGTACTTCCATGTTTGTTTAGTGCAGCTCTATTCTCAATGTTGTTGTTGTTGTTAGGTGCCATCGAGTCGGTATCCGACTCATAGCGACCCTCATAGGGTTTTCAATGGCAGATTGTTTCGGGATTGCCAGGTCCTTCCCCCATTTTTGTGGTGCTGGGAATTGAACTCGGGACCTCAGAGACTGCAGCGCAGTGCTCTACCAACTGAGCTAAATCCCAGCCCCTATTCTCAATAGTCAAGAAATAGAAACCTAACTGTCCATCAACAGATGAATAGGTAAAGAAGAAATACAATACACAATGGAATTTATGTAACTTCTGAAGATGAGTAAATAATGACTTTTTTCCATTTCTCAAATATCTACTTCCATATTTTTAAAATTATTTTCCTAAGTATAAGCACACTCTTGATGTGAGATATGATACATTCTTGAAATCTAGTTCAAACTTCATCAACATTTTATCTTTCTTATCTACAATTCAAGAAGTCCTTGCTTATGAATCTCTTACTGAATTAAGATCACTCATATGCATTTGATTTTGGTACTAGACAGCTACTCAATCATTTCCATTTTAATTGGATTTGATACTTCAAAGATTCATAAATGAATCCATATAAATGTAATATCAAATCTTAAAAAGCTAGCAACTCCAATGTCTGAGATTTACTGTGCAATCGATAAATATTTGATAATGGAATGAATTTGTGAATAATAATATGAAGAAAAAGTGGTTTATGAAATTTTACTGGCTGAGTAAACTTCAAAAGGTTTTAAAATATCTTATTTAGAAAATAGCTATTTTCATGAGAATAATTCAAGTGTAAAATAAGGTAAATAACTTTGATTATTGATCTTATGATTTAAGTGGTGCTTTAAGATTTTTTATCAGAGCATATTTTATGACTTGAAATTTCACACTTACATTGTACTGTGTTGAATAATTGCTGTTCTCTGATTTTATTTTTAGTCCCATCCTTAGAGACTGAAGAAGTCAATAAGCACACATACATACACACACACACAAAACTGCACATGAATTAAAGTGCTACTGTGTCTTAATGTTACTAAAAGCTGTAAGGAATAACAGAGTTAGCAAGCAAGTTTGGACATTTGCTTGAAGTGAGTTAAGAAGTTATATGGTAAGACATAGTTTAATATGACAACTTTGGTTACCTTTCTGAGAATAGGCTGCAGGGAAACAAAGCATACAGTTGGAAGACAAGCTAAGTGATTATTGATATAATCTAGATGATAGACATGTAGGGTGAATTCAAAGAGAAGGATACCTGTGGAGTTGGAAAGGAATTACATTCTATACATATTCTGAATGTAAAACTAAAGGAATATCCTAAAAAATGAGTATATACAGAGTATATACAGAGTTAGCACACACATCTAATCCCTTGTGATCTCAGCAGAAAGGACCTAGAAGAAACATATTTCAGTGGCAAAGAACATTCTTAGCACCTATATATTGATTTTTAATACTATTTTCCAGAAAAAGAAAGCAAAGTTGCTGGTAAAAAGGCTAATTGTAGGAAGTGGGGTAGCAAATATACATGGTAAATCTGAATCATCTGGCACTACCAAAACATTAGATAGTGCTGAAAACAAAAAGCTTCATATTGATAGGTGTAGGTAAAAGTGACACTGGAATCAATTGAATGACTTCCCTGTTTTTAAATCTTGGACAATTTAAACTATAAAATTAATGAACAAGCATTATATTACAACCCAAGTTATAATCAAATTCATACCCACAAGTGTGGTGGGTTGAAATCTCCCCAAAAGATGTTTGACTACTAACTACAGGCACCTGTGAACACAACTTTATGTGAAAATTGCATATATGAAAATTGTCACAATGAAAAGCATGTCAAAATGAATCACAATATGATGTACATTAAAAATTTCTAATAAAAAAAAGAAAGTAAAAAATAAAATAAAATAAAATAAAGTCTAGTAAATTTAATTAGTAAAGGTTCTCCTTAGGAAATAGCCCTTGATTTAGGGATTTAGGACAAGTCCTATATAAAATGGCTGGTATTCTACAAAGAAAAGTACAGGTTACAGAGAAATGAACAGAAAAATTGTGAACATGTATGCAGAGATTGGAGTGATGGAGGTAACACATCACAGTTCACCAAGAAATTCTAGGTGCCATCAGAGTTAGAAGAGGCAAGGAAGGATCCTCCCTAGATGTTTCAGAGAGAATGTGGTGCTGTCAACATTTTGATTTCAGACTTGAGGCCTCCAGATCTGTGAAAGAATAAATTTCTGTCATCTTAAGACATGAAGGCTGTAGTAATTTGCTCTAGCAGCCATGGGAAACTCATGTAATGATTCTACACTGATATGTATAAATGATTGAATAAACATACATAGGAGATTATAGACAAATATTTCCTGTAGAGTAATTCCACACAACTTATATAGATACAATTTCCTTGAAAAGATGGACTGTAATTTGTGTTTCTTAAATTTGGCGTGTACATAATGACATCCTTACAAAACTGCACTGAGGAAAGAAGAATAAACAATACATTTATAGTGATGAAAACTGCCAAATTCTACCTCAGTAGGGTGATGAAGTTGAACATCAGCAGTGAGGTGATTATGTTGATAGTATGTACCTGAGTTACATATGATGGCATGTATCCATGACACATGGTCCTAGTATATGCCTCTGATGTGTTGAGAATGATATTGTCTCTCTATGGTCTTTCTCCCCGAAATCCTCTACTCTAATATTATCACAAGAAAAATTTTAGATGAATATGTAGAATATTCTAAAAAATCATGTGACCACCATTCCTCAAAACTAAGTTTATCAAAAACAAGGAAAATCTGTGAAGCTGTCACAGTGTTGTTTTTGTTAAGTGCCCTTCAGTTGGTGTCCAGCTCATAGTGATCCTCCGTATGATAGGCGAAACTCTATTGTTGGCACTTCTCTGGTATTCATAGTTTTCAATGGCTGATAGTTTTGGGGTTGTATTGCCAGGTCTTTGTCCCATTTTTTGCCTGCTGGGAATGGAATCTAGGGCCTCAGAGCTCACAGAGCAGCACTCTACCAACTGAGCTAAATCCCAGTCCAAAACAAATATACCATGCAACAAAAGAGTTGTTTACATGAGAACTCCCTGTCCTATTTTATTTTCTTTTTCTGTAAATCAAATGTTTTTGTAAAATAGTTTAGTTTTAAAGCTCTAAAGTATGCCTAATTTTTTTTTAAATGCTCACTATAAGGAAATAATTTACAGCCATACCACCCTAGTGTCTGATCTCACCAGATCTCAGAAGCTAAACAGGGCTTGGTTAGTCCTTGGATGGGAGACCACCTGGTAATACCACATGCTATGGTCTTGGGAGAAGGACCTCAAAGCCCATTCCTGAAACAATCAGTGATCAAAAACCCTATGGAGAGCAGAGAAGCATTGACTGAAGTGCTGGGCATGGCATAGGGTCCCAGCTTTTCTCCTTCTATTGTACATAGCTTTTCTATGAGTCTCACAGACTCTAGAGCACCTAACAACAACATAAAGATTCGGTTAATCATATTGACAGGTTTGAAAATACGAATTGAAAATGATATTAAATGGTGGGAAAATAATATTATGAGAAATCACCATACTAATATTATAGAATAAAATATTATATAACAAAATTCTTGATCTGTTAAAAATTAATGTAGTAAAGAAACACAAATATTAGTACAAGATATTAATTTGTCCTGCCTGGGCAATTGTGCAAACTGGACTCCTTGCATCAGCTTTGTTTTTATCTAGTCTATATTCTTTGTCCTACATATAAATGATGTGCCCAAACTGCAAATCTGAAGAGATGACTCTTACACTTAGCCATAAACCCCCCCATTTGCCATGGCCACAGAGCCTGCTATGATACATGTGCTGGTAAATTCTCAAATGAGCCACTTGCTTCACACTCATCTTTACTTTGAGTTTTAATCGAAATATTCTACTCACATGACACACTGCTTAGAAACACATATCACTTCTTCGTCTATATTTTTGTAGCTTTACATTGAATTTTATTCCAGTTATTAATTTCTCACAGGCATTACTTTCTATTCAGCAATGTACATGAAGGAATTTATTCTTAAAAACACTTCAGTTTTTAAATATATCCCACTTAGGAACTTAGTGTGATTATTTATCTTTCACACTAAAAGGTGATCACTTTAGACCCTGAAATATGTCACTTTAACTCAAAATTGTGGGCTGAGGTCCTAGCACAATGTTGTGATATACAAGTTTCCATATAGAACTTATTCACTAAAGGGATGAATAGGAAAGAATGAAAAAAAATTAAGATAATCTTATAAAAATAAAGGAACATAACATTTTACTGGGCATACCATGTAACAATATAAAGATATCAATCTTCTTGAACTTCATCTATTAGATGATTATTTTTCTTAGTATAATACAAGTAACATTTCCAGAAGTTAACCTGAACAGTAGTGCTGAATAGTATCTATGTCATGATCACTAGAAGTCAAGAAAACAATAGAAAATGTAAGTGACATGGGAGTTTACTATCCTACTAATAAGATGAATGACATATTCACATAATTTTTTTCATGGGAAAAATAACAGAAAAAAGAGAGCCAGAATAAACCATTTAATATATGTTACAAAAATTAAGGGAATGAATACCCTATTCATTATTCTGCCTGTAGCCTTACCACTGTGGTGTCTGATCCCATCAAATCTTGGAAGCTAAACAGGGTGGGGCCTAATTAGTACTTGGATGGGAGATCGCCTGGGAACACCAAGTGCTGTGGGCCTGGGAGAAGGACATGGAAAACCATTCCCATAAAACAATCAGCCATTGAAAACCCTATGAGGAGCAGAGATGCACTGACAATAAAGTTTCACCTGTTGTACCTAGGCTTGACATGAGTAGGACAGCAACTGGACAGCACCTAACAACAAATTGATTATTCAAGAAGCAAAACTAATGTACTTAACAACAATGCATTTGCACCCATAAATTCTACCTAATAACAATGTCAATGCTAGTTGGATTACAACTTTTATGTAAATACTAATATCTAAACAAGTAAAACATATACACACACGTGTGTGTGTGTGTGTGTGTGTATGCATATATACATATATATATGTGTATATAATTTTTTGGTGGTACTTGAGGGTTGATACCTAAGGCTTTACACATTCTTTGCAAGTACTTTACTTTACAATTGAGGTGGACCACCTGTCAATTTTTTAATTTTTTTTTTTTTCTGAGCCAAGATCTTGCTAAGTTAATAGGCTGCCTCTGGTCTGGAAATTGTGATCATCCTGCTTCTCTTCCTGAGTTACTGGGGTTACAGGCATGTGCCACTATATGCAGCTAGAACATACTCTGAACATACATTTAATAAATAAAAATCTACTGTCTACATACTCTGCTGTGAGATATATATATATATATATATATATATATATATATATATATACATACATATACATGTATATATATACACACACATATGAGTATATATACACATATATATGTGTATATATATATACACACACATATATATGAACATACATACATACACACATATATATTTTCATTTTTATACACATATAAATTGTTGTTGTTAGGTGCCGTCGGGTCGGTATCTGACTTATAGCAACCCTCATAGGGTTTTCAATGGCTGACTATTTCGGGATTGCCTAGGGAGTGGATTGCCAGGCCCTTCTCCCATTTTTGTGGTGCTGGGAATTGAACTCGGGTCCTCAGAGACTACAGCGCAGCGCTCTACCCACTGAGCTAAATCCCAGCCCCACATATAAATAGCTATATTTAAATATATACATATGTATATACAAACAAACATACTTATATGCACATAAATATAACTGTATATGTATCTATTATTCAATAAATTAACCAAACTTCATCTTTTAGCCTACTTTATGGAAATTTTGTAGGCCAATTACAGTTAATGAAGTCAGAGATTTTTTGTTGTGGTAGTGGTTATGGCTGTCTTTTTTTTGTGTTTGTGTGTGGTGTTGGGAATGGAAACCAAGGCCTCATTCATGCAAGGCAAATGTTTTACCACTGAACCACACCCCAGACATTTTTTTTAGTACTTGAAGGTTGAACCCAGGGCCTCACACATACTTTGTAAATGCTACCATTGGGCTTCTCCCCCAGCAGCCCATTTTTTTATTTTGTGTCTTTAGTGAGGATCTCAATGAATCCTGCAGATCTCCAACTCGAGATCCTTCTGACTCTGTCTTCCAAGGTGCCTGGATTACAGTCCTTAGTCACTGCCACCATGCCACCTCTTTTTATCTATTTAAAGAAAATCTCCCCACAGGCCAAGAAGCAACCTATGGGGCAGACAGCTATGAGCTGATCTTATGAGGGAGCTTGCAGTAGTCCTTTGTCTTGTTGACTGTTATGCATTCATATTCCTCTTGGTCTACTTCATAATTATTTTGTCAGATTTTAAATGTGATTACAGTAATCCTGGACCATGTTGCTCAAAATTAAACTAGTGGGTAATTCTCGATTGGATTGGCCGGACCATTATAACTGTATTAATGCTTGTTTCATTGCACTGTTTCACCTTCCTTCTCCATTACCTGTCGCCACTTGGAGAATATATTAGTTAATCACCCTGCCTGGGCATAATGGGGGAGTGTTTGATGCAATATAAATAGACATGTGAGGGCAGCTGAAATCACAGAGGAAAGAAGCCATGATCAAACCTGGTTTCTGGGGGGACAAAGGGCTCCCTCCCCTCCCCTAAGCTCCAACATCCTGAGATAATGGAGGCCACCAGCCCCCAAAGTTGGACCATTCCTAAGATTCCAAATTTCCCACCTCATTCTCTACGTTCCCCCTACATCCCTGGAAGAAAACTTCTCCTCCTGAAACCTCTGACAAAGAACCTGCCAGCAATATAAAAGGGGTGCACCACACCTGGCCCCATGCAGCATGGGGCAGAGGTCGCTGCATTTATGAACCAACTCCACCTCCGTTCCCCTCAGCCACAGCCACTCAGGGAACTTCTCATCTCTGATTTCTCTTTCTCCCTCTCTCTCTTGCCTGCCTTCCTTAAATAAACCTGATCTTCACCTACTCAGTGTGCTTCCTCTAGTTTCTGTGGTCCCTCCCAGCAAGTTTTTTTTTTTACTATGAATTTCCACTTCCTCTGTTTCTGCATGCATGTTTATAGCATGATCTTAGCTTTGATAAATGACTAAAGCTATAAAAGCTGTAGTTTAATTCACCATACACTACAGTGAACAGTTGAGGAACCCAAACTACTTAAATCCTCCTTAGAACTGTGACCATGACATTATATATTTGTCTTTAACCAAAAAGAACCCCATTATTTCTGTATTTTTACCATATGAGTTTTCTCATTCTCCCCACTTCTCACTCTGTTGATACTGAGTCCTGTATGGCCTTTGTATATTGAACAATTGGAAAGAACATCTAAATCTTCTCAGCCATCAAACGAGCTGTCATTTTATGCAATGCATATTATTCCATCCTACTCTTGCCCAATTCCATTACATGCATTGCATCCTTTAGATTCTGGCCTGTCCTAAAGTATTTCCATTGTCATTTTATCTCTAGTAGTTTGGTCATGACATTTATCCAATGAATTGTTCAGAATATAGTTGACAAAAAGGCAACCTCAGGTCACTCACCCTTTATTCAGGATTGTTTTGCCTTCAATTGCACAGAAAAAGTACATCTAACTACTTCATGTGTCCAGACAGGGTAGGAAAAAACACTGTCAGAGTGTCTTAGTGAACACATCCAGAGCCCTCAGTATTTCTATATGTATTCTATTCTATTATGTCATGAGCTTTTGGAAAGTTTTAGTGGGAATTTAGCCACCCAAACATGTGGATAATAGTACGGACACAGTTTGCCACTGTTTTGTATTGACAAGTGAAGTACTCATTAGACGCGCTATTCAAATTTAATCTAAAACAGAGAAGCTCAATCAATGACTTCTTCAGAGAATTGCACCCATGTCTTAGTAAATTCCACTGTTTTCCAACTTTTTTGAAGAAAACACAGAAAAACTTTCATTTTCAGTTTTCTCTTTGGGAGAAAAATTAGAACCAAAACAAATAAAAGAATATTCTCTTAATGTGTGTTTCATGTCAGTACTTTAGCCACTAAAATTTCAAGTTCATTTTCTATTTGTTTAACTGCCTGGGGCTTTTCTAACACTTTCACATTAGTGAAATCAGACAGCATATCTAGGTTCCAAAATCATGGAGGACTCTCAGAGAGCCATGAAGTACAGGAGGAAAAATCAATAAATGTTGCACAATTTTACCACAATAAATAAGACATAAACATACTTGAATGTATAATCTTAAGTAAGTTTGTTGGGGCACTTTTAAAATGTTTTTGTTAAATGTACCATATTCTAAGGTTATACAAGTAAACAATTTTTGAAGATAATTTACAAATATCAAATAAAAAGGATAAATTGCAAATAAAATGATTAAAGAGCAGTAGTAATTTAGTAAAAGTAAATTGAAATATTTTTATTCTTTCTTTCTTTCTTTCTTTTTGCGGTACTGGAGATTGAGCCCAGGGTCTTTCACTTCCATGCTTTGCAAGTGCTGGACCACTGAGATGCACCCGCAGCCCTTTTTTTTTTTTTTTGAGATAGGGTCTCACTAAATTACACAGACTACCTCTGGTGTTGAACTTGCGATCCTCCTGCCTCTGCCTCCTGAGCTGCTAACATTACAGGTGTGAGCCACCGTGGCCAGCTTAGTAAATTAAAATATTAAAAGGCAATCGTATTCATTCAAATTAGCAAAGAAAATTTAAAAAGATAATTAACCAGTATAGGGTTTATTGACATATTCACTTCAATTCCTGTTAGAGATAAGACTATGGAAAATATATGAGAAGCAAGCACTTTGAAAACATTTGTGTTCATATCATTAATTTCATTTCTTAGGCAGCAAAAGATTAAAAATAAATCATCATATACATATGCAAAATTTTGATGGCTAGGATGAAAATAGCATCATTTTTATAATGAAATAAATGTTATCCACTTAAAGCAAGATTAAGCAAATTAAGATCACTCCATTCAGTAAAATACAATCAAAAGCATCTTTATGAACATTTCAATGGCATGATGGACTTTTTAGAACAGTTAAAATAGACATGGATATATCCATTTGATTATGACATTGAGTATAGATATAAACAAATATTTACATACTGTAACAAATATAATAAAATTTTTCACAGTGATGTTTAAGGGTATTGTCAGCATTTTATTCTTTATTTTGATAAAGCAATAATGTCTTTTAAACATTCAAATAGTAAAGAATAACTCATTTTTTATTTGCATCCTCCAGAGATTGAATCAGTTGATATATATTGTCGAACATATTTTTTTGCCTTGGCCTAAGCATTTGCATATTTACCTATTGTTAACACAATCATTTCAATGAGTTTTTTTTCTTGAGCACACAGTAGAAAACGTCAGACTAAATGCAGGTAAAGGGTCAGTGTGGAAATACACATCTGGAATTATTTGGCTTTCACAACCTTTCACTTTGTCTTTCAAGACTTACTCAATTCAGCAGAAAATCTTCTTGTTTCTATTTTCAAAATACACTCAGAATCCTGAAAAAGACCATGACTTTCTTCATCATATGCCAGGCACAGTGTTGGGTAGTGTTTTGTTCTCTTGTGCATTGGGTCACTATGTGTTGGATCTGACTTGACAGCATCTAACAACAAACAACATTTCAATGCAGAAGAAATTTTCTCCCATTTAATGGTCTCACCCCCAAAAGAGGAGTCACTAACACAGTAACCAGAGTTGACTAGATACATGGGAAGATACACAGATAGGTAGGTAGGGAGATGGACTGATGAATAGATGACTGGATGGATCCACAGTCTCTGCTTTTTTCACTTAAAACTTGTTTTTTTACACTTCTGCACACCATTCAGTATCAAAGCTAGAGGCCTTCACTAAAACACTAATAACATTGCATTGAACAGTGCCTCTCTCCAATTTAGCCTACAGTTATTACTACTTGACTCTTGGGTGCTGGCCACAGCTTTAATCATTCCTCTCCAAACTTAGGATGGATGAAGGCTTTTGTGTTTCTTTAAAGCATATATTTATAAGACTGAAATTTCTTATAAAATTCTCAAAGTTTATAAATAATACAAAGAAAGTGTGTTTGGAAGTTTTTAAATTTTCAATATACAGGTTTTTGTTAGGTGCCCTGGAATCGGTGTCTGACTCTTGGCTACCCTATGTACAACAGGTGAAATGATATTGTTAGTGCTTTTCTGTTATTCATAGGGTTTTCAATGGCTGATTGTTTTTTGGGAATGGGTTGCCGGGTCCCTCTCGGAAGAAGGCTGGGGTTTAGCGCAGTTGGTATAGAGTCTGATCTGCACTCTCTGAGGACCCAGGATCCATCCCCAAAACTCCAGAAATGAGAAGAGAATGCTATTCCTGAAAACAATCAGCCACTGAAAACCATATGAGGGTGCCTATGAGTAGGACCTGACTGGGTAGCACCTAACAACAATCTATATACAGAAAGTGCCAAAAAACATATACACATTTTAAGTCAGAAAGAGAAACACCACATGTTCTCACTCATGTGGGAGCTGAATCAAAATTATAAGAAGGAAAAATATCCTATATAAAGGTCGGATCATAAGAAAAGAAAAAAACTAAGAATGTTATTATTATAGATGGTCTAGACAATGCATGTAATAATTCTGACAAGGTAAAAAGAAAGTTCACTGCAGGAAAAGTTTCTATCTTAAACATAACTGGAACCCAAGGATATATAGAAAATATTACCATAAAAAGACAAGTAAATGGTAGAGAAAACTTTGATGGGGGTGGGATGGGGGGAGCATACAAGAGGGTAAGGGGGAACCTATATGAATAATCCCCCACACACCTGTCGGTTTGCCCAACGTGGGGGATTGTGTGTTGTGATGAGGCTGAGAGCTATGCCACTGTAACCTCGGACATGAGCAAGGTTACCCATGGTGGACAGGTTTTCAGCTGATCATCCAGATTAAGACAGACTAGGAAGTAGGACCTGGGGAGCCACTCCCAAAACAACTAGCCATTGAAAACCCTATGGATAGCAAAGAAACACTGTCAGATATAGTGATGGAAAATGAGCCCCCCAGGTTGGAAGGCACTCAAATGACTACTGGGGAAGAGTTGCCTCCTCCAAGTAGAGTCTACTGTGATGAGGGAAATGAAGTAAAGCCCCAGGGTGCTCAACTTGCTGATGTGGCACAACTCAAAATGAAGAGAAACAACTGTAAACATCCATTAATAATTGGAACATGGAATGTACATAGTATGAATCAAGGAAAATTGGAAATCATTTAAAGAGAAGTGGAGCACTTAAACATTGACATTCTAGGCATCAGTGAACTAAAATGGACCGGCATAGGCCATTTTGAGTCAGACAACCATATGGTCTACTATGCTGGGAATGATAAACTAAAGAGAAATGGGGTTGCATTCATCATCAAAAAAGACATTTCAAGATCTGTCATGAAACAAAATATTGTCAGTGATAGAATAATATCCATATGCATACAAGGAAGGCCAGTTAATATGACTATTATTCAAATTTATGCACTCACCATTAAGGCCACAAATGAAGAAAGGGAAGACTTCTCTCAGCTTCTGCAATCTGAAATAGATCAAACATGCAAACAAGACATACTGATAATCACTGGTGACTGGAATGCAAAGATTGGAAACAAAGAAGACAGCTCAGTAGTTGGAAAATATGGTCTTGGTGACAGAAATGAAGCTGGAGATCGCATGATAGAATTTTGTCAGACCAATGACCTTTTCATTACAAATACATTTTTTCAACATCATAAATGGAGACTATACACGTGGACTTCACCAGACGGAACATACAGGAATCAAATTGACTACATATGTGGAAAGAGACGATGGAAAAGCTCTGCACAAAATGTCAAAAGAAGACCAGGTGCTGACTATGGATCAGACCATCAACTTCTCAAATGCAAGTTCAAACTGAAGCTGAAGAAAATTAGAACAAGTATAGGAAAGCCAAGGCCTGACCTTGAGTATATAACACCTGAGTTCAGAGACCACCTCAAAAATAGGTTTAATGCATTAGACACAAGTGACCCAAGACCAGAAGAGTTGTGGCATGACATAAAAGATATCATTCAAGAAGGAAGCAAAAAGTTCTTAAAAGACAAGAAAAAAAGAAAAGGCCAAATTACATGTCAAAAGAGACAGTAGAACTTGCCCTTGAATGTTGAGCAGCCAAAGTAAAAGGAAGACATGATGAAGTTAAGGAACTAAACAGAAGATTTCAGAAGGCAGCTCGAGAAGACAAAAATAATATTATAATGACATGTGCATGGAGCTGGAGGCAGAAAACCAAAAGGGAAGAACATGCTCTGTGTTTCTCAAGCTTAAGGAAGTGAAGAAAAAATTCAAGCCTCGAGTGGCAGTAGTGAAAGATTCTACAGGGAAAATGTTAAATGATGCAGGAAACATCAAAAGAAGATGGGAAGAATACACAGAGTCATTCTACAAGAAAGAATTGGTAGATGACCAACCATTCCAAGAGGTTGCATATGAAGAGGAACCAATGGTGTTGAAGGATGAAGTGGAAGCTGCCTTGAAGGAACTGGTGAAACACAAGGCTCCAGGAATTGATGGGATACCAATAGAGATGTTTCAACAAGTAGATGCAGCACTAGAGGTGTTAACATGTTTATGCCAACAGATTTGGAAAACAGCTACTTGGCCATCTGGCTGGAAAAGATCCATATTTGTTCCTATTCCCAAAAAAGGGGATCTAACTGAATGTGGAAACTATCGGACAATATCATTAATATCGCACACCAGCAAAATTCTACTAAAGATCATTCAGAAGTGACTGTAGCAGTATATAGATAGGGAATTACTGGAAAATCAAGCGGGATTCAGAAGAGGGCAGGACATCATTGCTGATGTCAGGTGGATATTAGCTGAAAGCAGAGAATATCACAAAGATGTCTATTTATGTTTTATTGACTATGCAAAAGCATTTGATTGTGTGTATCATAACAAATTATGGATAACACTTTAGAAAATGGGAATACCAGAACACCTAATTGTGCTCATGAGAAATCTGTACATGAACCAGGAGGCAGTTGTTCGAATAGAACAAGGAAACAATTAGTGGTTTAAAGTTGAGAAAGGTGTGCGTCAGGGCTGTATACTTTCACCCTATCTCTTCAATTTATGCTGAGCAATTATATGCTGAGCAAATAATCTGAGAAGCTGGACTTTATGAGGAAGAACGCAGCATCAAGATTGGAGGAAGACTCATTAACAACCTGCATTATGCAGATGACACAACTCTGCTTGCGGAAAGTGAAGAGGACTTAACACATTTACTGATGAAAATCAAAGATCACAGCCTTCAATATGGGTTACGACTAAACATCAACAAAACAAAAATCCTTACGACTAGGTCAGCACGCAACTTCACAATAAATGGAGAAAAGATTGAGGTTGTCCATGATTTTGCTTTGCTTGGCTCTATAATCAACACCCGTGGAAGCAGCAGTCAAGAAATCAAAAGACCCATTGCTCTAGGAAAAGCTGTGGCAAAAGATTTCTTTAGAGTATTGGAAAGCAAAGATGTCACATTGAAGACGCTTGTGCATCTGACTCATGCCATGGTATTTTCAGTGGCATCATATGGTTGTGAAAGCTGGACATTGAACAAAGGAGACAGAAAAAGAATTGATGCTTTTGAATTGTGGTGCTGGAGACCTCTATTGAATATACCATAGACTGCCAAAACAACCAACAAATCTGTCCTAGAAGAAGTGCAATCAGAGTGCTCCTTGGAAGCAAGAATGGCCAGGCTGCCTCTTACATATTTCAGATAGGAGTCAGGAGAGATCAATCCCTGGAGAAGGACATCATGTTTGGGAGAGTGGCAGGTCAGCACAAAAGAGGAAAACCCTCCACCAGATGGATTGACACAGTGTCTGCAACAATGGGCTTAAACATAAATAAGATCTTTTGCCCGGCACAGAATCGGGAATGTTTCGATCTGGTGTACATAGGGTCACTATGAGTCGGACTCGACTTGAGGGCACCTAACAACAACAACATATGAATAATGTACAATAAAATGCATATATGGAAATGTCACAGTGAAAAGCATGTCAGAATGAATCACATTAAGGTGTACATTAAAAATTCCCAATAAAAAAGGAAGAAAGAAAACTGTATTAATATTGTAATATTAAGTATATACTGATAACGAGATGAAAGAAACTCCCTTTTGACTTCTGCAATTATAAGAGGCAATCAAAGTGGTCATCGTAGCAGGAGAAGCAGGACTTGTTGCTATGCAAGGGTTTTGAGCTTTTCCCTTGTTAACTCTACACATAGTACTAGCAGTCTAGCTTATCACAAGTGAGTGCAATTGTTAGGCATGTTGGTGGTTCTATTACATACTCCTGCCTCCATTGTCAACATACATCCACAATATTCTGAATTTCAAATACCATTTCAAAATGGTCTAGTGCCCCTTGAATGACAATTGTTTTTCCACATTTCCTTTGACTGTTCTGCAAGTCATGTGGTGGTGCTAGCATTCATTTGTTTAGCTCCCTCTTTTGTCATACTACACATTACTACTGTAACACTTCACCTCAGAAAAGTAATATGTACCCAACTTAAAATAGGTATACATTTTTGATATTCCTGGTTGTATAAATTGTTTGGCACCCCTGGTATACTGCAATGCTCAACATCCAGAAATATATGTTCATGTCTACCCATATCATCTTCAACTTTCTATCTGGGAAAATGTATCAAGAAATTCCCTGTGGTGCTGTTGTTAGGTGCCATTGAGTTGGATCTGATTCATAGCAACAACAGAACAAAACACTACCTGACGTTGTGCTATGCACACAATCTTTAATTTTTATATCTGAGCCCATTGTTAGACCCACTGTGTTTCTTCTAATTTTGAGTAATATCATATTAGCAAATGAAGGTCCCAAGGGCTTTACTCTATTCCCATCATTAAGGTTGACTCTACTTTGAGGAGGCAACTCTTCCCCAGTCCGCTTTTGAGTGCCTTCCAACTTAAAGGGGCTCATTTTCTGGCACTGTAACAATGCTTCTCTGCTATTCAAATGGTTTTCATTGGCCAATTGTTTAAGGAGTAGGCTACCATGTCCTTCTACCTAGTCTGTCTTAGTCTGGAAGCTCAGTTGAAACATATCTAAAATGTGTGGCTCTGTTGGTACCTGAGATAGTGGCATAGTTTTCAGTATCACAGCAACATCCAAGCCCCCACAGCACAAAAGTCTGACAGGGACATGGTGGATGTAATGCTGTAAGAAAGCATTTATCATGGATCAAGCTTAGGTCTCCTCATGTCCAATACAAATCCCTGGCTTCAAAGTAGAGATAAACTTAATAGCCCTGGGCTGTTTTCTCTGTTCACTCTCTCTGTATTTTTCCTCTGAACATGCGTTAAAGTTACCAATTTGTTGCTCTGACTCCTCATATTCATCTTCTTCTCTGTTAAGACCCACTGCTGTGGAAATCAGCATCTCCTTTCCAAGCCCTGATTATAACGTGTCAACATTTACCAAAAAGTTCTCTGAACACCATCTTCTATGTTCCTCATATAAGGATTGATTCTGCCACATCCAGTCACGATTTGCAGATCTTCAACCCTGGTCATCTTCCATTACTGGAACTATAAAACACAGAAAAATGAACACATAGCATGTTTTGTTGAATGGTAACTATTAAAAGCCATTAATTGGTAAAATGAGGGGAAGAGAAATCTATAATCATTGCTTTTGTATTGTTATCTAATTTGGGCCAATTTTTTATGTATTTCCCTTTTTTTAGTCTAATATATAAAATTAAAAGCACTCTTAATACTATTAACAAACACATGGTTTAAAGAGCTTCATTTATCATTATTTGGTTCCAAAATAGAAAACATAAAAAATATAAAAATGTTGTTGTTGTTGTTGGGTGCCGTCGAGTCGGTATCCGACTCATAGCAACCCTCACAGGGTTTTCAGTGGCTGGCTGTTCCGGGATTGCCTTGGGAGTGGATTGCCAGGCCCTTCTCCCATTTTTGCAGTGCTGGGAATTGAACTCAGGACCTCAGAGACTGCAGCGCAGCGCTCTACCCACTGAGCTAAATCCCAGCCTAATATAAAAATAGAAGAAACAAATAGCTACTTTTAATTGATAAAAGCAAACTGGCTATTAGTCTAATATATCAACATATTTTCAGAGGTTTGACATTCTCTTACGTCTCTATATATCACATCTGTTCTTACTTTCTGCATTACAACTATTGTATTCACTAGGCAAAAATATTTTCTCGTGTAATTTAAAAATAGTTTTAATTTCTAAATTACTAATGTTATAAATCCTTATTTGCTTTCTCTCCTCTTTTTATTGCATTCACTTTACCTAGTAAAGTGTATGCAATAACATTTTCTTATTATTTTTATTAATAATAACTTACTTCTGTCCTAGCTCTATTAGCCCAAGACCAAACAATTATACTGAAAAGAAAAGGGCATTTTGTTTGTTTGTTGTAACTAACTATTTCAATGAAGGAAATTGCAAGCTGCAGAATTGAAGGGGAATTTCAAAAAATATAGGTAAAGATAGATTTATCACAGGTTTTGGGAAGAATGACAAGTTTAGGAGAATTTTCAATGAAGCAGGCTCACAGAAAAGCATGTATGTAAAGAACAACAGCACAATTCTGTACTGCAGTACCTGTGGTACTGTTTCCTTGGAAACTATAAAGATAAGCTAACTGTGGAACTCTTTCTCCTGAGATTGTTTTACTAAGTTTCTGCATTAGGATTATAGATTGGGATGTGTCTCTGTATCAAAGTAACTTAGATATCCAGGTAAGAATAGAATTATACCTTCTCAATATAATTTCAAATAGCAAAATTTGTAACAATCTGGGAGTTTAGAAAACAAATATTATCACTGAGGAATAAAGTAGTTGTCTACCAAATTGGATATTTATGACGCTTTACAGTATAAGCATCTCCCTGGGAGAAATATTACTTCCTTTTGCCTTTACAGTTGTCTTTGTCTTGTCTATTGAATTGAAGGACATATTTTTACTTTTTCATTGGAGCAAATCTTTTCTTTTCTTATGTATATAGGATTAAATATTAAATTTTCATCCATTGTTGTTGCTGTTAGGTACTCTCAAGTTGTGTCTAACTTTTAGCCCACCTCATAGGGTTTTGAATGGTTAATTGTTTCGGGATTGCTTCAAGAATGGATTGTCATGTCCCCCTCCCATTTTTTCAGTGCTGAGGATTGAACCCAGGGCTTCGGTGATGACAGAGCACCACTCTACCAACTGAGCTAAACCCCAGCTAACACATTTTTCTTAACATAACTTTTTGTAGAAGAAAAAAATGTACACTATCAATACTCTTTAAATTTTTATCAAACCAACATACCAGAGTAAAAGTAAATAAAAAAGAAATACAGTTGAGTCTCTAAGAGTTATAAATATTTTAAAACATAAATCAATGGGTATAATATTTTTATAAGTTGTTTAATCATTATATTATCTGGAAATGTAAATAAAATAGGAATTGTTGACATTAAATACCCATATTTAGAACCACATATTTCTTTTTGTCATTAATGTTTTTAACTTAAATATTTTCTTAAGTTTATGATCTAAGTAGCCTAATGAGAGAATAAACTG
>VMDO01026049.1:0-27283 GCA_007922755.1 Pedetes capensis | reverse complement strand
AAAAAAAAAAAACAAAGAAAGAAAGAAAGAAAAAAAGAAAGAAAGAAAGGGCTGGGGGTGCAGTTCAGTGGTCCAGCACTTGCAAAGCATACAAGCATGAGGCCCTGGGTTCAATCCTCAGTACCACCACCACCACCACCACCACCAACAACAACAACAACAACAACGAAAACCACTGTGAATAGAAGAGAAGCACTGACAATAGTGCCAGGGATGGCACAGTGTCTGGTAGTGTTTCTGTTATATGTAGGGCTGCTTTAAGTCAGACCTGACTCGATGGCATCTCACAACAACATCCTGTTAGAATTGTGGTGGGGATTAAATACATAGCACATAAAATGTATTTAAAAATCCTTACGGTGTTGCTCCATGTGAACTCTTATCATTATTATTAGATGATATTACAATTGTAGCCTAAGACAGATAATAAATTCTCATTCAGTTTAATCCATGAATAGAGTTAAAACTTTCTTTGCCACTATAGCAGCTGTTCTTTACTGAAACAGATACAGTAAAATCATTTTGAAATCACTAATGGGCATTGTCCTTCTCCAGTCTCTGCAGTGTAAAGGCATTTTGGCATTTGGAACCACACTGAGGCCTCTCTGCCTTTAAAAGGATAAAATGACTTAAAGGAAATGTCACTCAGAAGGAAAGGGCAGCCAGACTCCAGAGAGGACAGAAAAAGAGAAGTAGACTCTGTGTTTCTCTCTTGAAGTCACTTTCTGGGATGGATATATGTTCTACGAAGGGCTAAGACTCTGGGAAAATAAGGAAAAGGTTGATATGAAAGAATTCTATGCCAGTGACCATGGCAGGGATTGCTCACTCAGGCAAGGGCAGTGAAGAAGGCAAGCAGGGGTAGAAGTTCTGGAACTGTGCTCTTGGAACTTTGAGAGTTTGCCACGACACTTAACTCATTCTGGAACCACCAGCAATTGCTGTTCCTGTCCCATAGGGAAGAAGGTCTTCTAAATCATTTTTCTTTGCCCTTTATAAAACAGACAAACAAACAAACAAACAAACAAACTGCTTCTTAAACAAGGAAATAGAACACTCAGCCC
This sequence comes from Pedetes capensis, assembly GCA_007922755.1. NCBI lineage: Eukaryota > Metazoa > Chordata > Mammalia > Rodentia > Pedetidae > Pedetes > Pedetes capensis. The sequence continues at coordinate 26,219 of VMDO01026049.1, read as the reverse complement.
TGTGTAAATCAGTTGTGAAGATATTTGGATTTACCCTTTAACATTCATTATGAAATAGTTTTCTCAGCATTAAACTATCAAATCCCTTCAACGTTCTTTGACTTTACTCAGACCTTCAGGTCTGGTTTATAGCAATGTCTGCCTGCTTTGGTCTGATGTGCTAGAACCAAACCTTTGGATCACACATAGGATTTATCATGTTAACCAGATCTGTCCTAGTCCTAGCCATTTCTGAGATGGCTTGTTCCCATTAAGTCCAGAATTCAGCCATGTGGCAGCTGGGTCTCTATTCAACTATCAACACATCCTCATTCTCTTTCCATAGCCCATACACATTACCTGTGCATCCTCTCCAAAAGACAATCTACTCCAAGTTGTAGGTACAGGGCTCATGCTTAATTTAGCTACTAAGAATGAAAACAACTGAGAGGAGGTATTTCCTAATCCTGATTTTATGATTGAAGTTATAAAATTCTATTGATGATAAAATGTTTCCTTGAATTCTTTGCAATTAAAGTGAAACAGTCACAGGGCAATGTTTTCTTTCAAATGATCTGAGATACCATCACTCTGGCACTTCTTCAATTGTTCCTCTGTTTTTCTAAATACTTTCTATCAGCTGTATATAGAATCCTCTAGTGTAACTAACCTCAGAGCAACTGTGCTTAGCAGCTTGGGGATTGACTCCCAAATATCAGTAGCCCAGAGGGTAGCTGAAGCAGTGCCAGTCATTCCCAGTGGTCTGAACTTGAAGTCAGATTTTGTAGCCAAGTTTAGCAATTTCAGAAACACCAATGTGGTTCCCCTAAACAAGTAGAAAGAGTAATGAGGATCATCAAATGTGAGCTCTTATTAAGGGAGTTCAGAGAACAGAGAAGCCATTGCAGTTTTGACTCTTCCTTACAAGAAGAATTTTTTTTCAGTTGACATACTAAGACAATCTCACCCAGGTAAATCTGCTGTGTCCATAAATTGATGATCATATGAGCAAAAATCTGTATTTAGGAAAACAACCCAATGAACAGTTATTTGTCTAAACTACACTTAAATTTTTGTGGTTGATGAATTCATATATACTCAAGGCACACAATGACTATAATTTTCATCCTTGGTGATTATGATTTCATTTACAGAGGCACTTAATTCCTGAATATATCCTGAATTGAGTCATAATAGACTATTATAAAAAAACAATAATTATACTTATTTATCTAAGGTGAGCTATAATGTTATTGTTCAAAGTAGAAAGCTTAATAGTGATTTTTGTTCCTTTGTCAAGTTCTTAAATAAGCATGCTATTGTTGTTGTGCCATTGAGTTGTGTCTGATTCATAGTGGCCCTCATAGGGTTTTTAATGGCTGATTTTTTCAGGATTGCCTTGGGAGTGGATTGCCACATCCTCCTCCCATTTTTGTGATGCTGGGAATCAAACCCAGGACCTCAGAGACTGCAGAGCTAAATCCCAGCTCTTAAATAAGCATAGGAAATAGAATTGTAAGGAAATGAGAATGCTCAAATCCATTTTAGAATATTGTCTTTCTTCAGGAAATTTATGTGGATATTAGAATTGTTTTATTATTAAATTAGTTGTTGCTGTTGTTGTTAGGAGGGCAAAACAGTATTGTTAGTGCTTCTCTGCTATTTGTAGCGTTTTCAGTTGCTGATTGTCTTTTGAGATTGGGCTGCCAGATCCTTCTCCCAAGCCTATAGCACCTGGTGTTCCCAGGCAGGCTCCCATCCAAGTCCTAACCAGGCCTGACCTTGCTTAGCTTCTGAGATCTGATGGGATTGGACACCACAGTGTTATGGCTGCAGGCCCATCATTAAATTAGCATTTGGTATATGAAATATTTATATTCATACACATATCCATATATATAATTATATATTATTGTTATATTTGTATCCATCCCAATTTCATGGACCCGCTTGAGGTTATTTGCACAGTTAGATTCCAGAATCACAGGATCTTGATTCACAACATAGATGCTTCATCCTAGGTCCAGGGAGTTACCTCCTGGGAATCATCATGAAAAAATAGAAAATGAGGAAATGGAAATCAGTGGATAAATGCCCTAGCTCTCTGCCCTCTGGTGAGAAGTTTTTGAGGTGTGTTCCATATGCTTTCTTTGAGGGGCCCTATCAGAATTAAGCTCCAGTTTCCCACTATAAGAACATACCCACTAATACATCTTTTATTGTTTTTCTTCTTTCTTGCTTCATGCTGCCCATTTCCTCACTTGTGCTACTTTGAATCATCTTCAACATACTCTGCCAGTACTCAGGTCTATGTCTTATTATCTGCTTTGGGAGAATGCATAGAAAGGCAGTTGGTATCAGATGCAATCCTAGGGAGCAATGGGATTCTGGCATTACATCTCTTGTCAATACTTTGGCAGCAGGGACCCTTTTTCTGGAAATAAGAAGTCTGAAGATAAGCCTTAACATCCCAATTACTAGGAGTCTTATCTGTATTTGGATTTGAATAATGTACATACAGAAGAGAAAGCACTGGCTCATGCAATAGTGGTAGCACTGCAAACATACATGGGTAATCATGATTATAAAGATAGTGAAGAGCCAAATGTTTGTTACTTGGCTTGTTGTTGTTGTTGTTGTTAGGTGCCGTCGAGTTGGTATCCGACTCATAGCGACCCTCTGTTCAACAGGGGAAACACTATTGTCAGTGCTTCTCTGCTGTTCATAGGGTTTTCAATGGCAGATTGATTTTTGGGAGGGGGTTGCCAGGTCCTTCTCCCAAGCCTACAGCTTCTGGTGTTCCCAGGCGGTCTCCCATCCAGGTACTAACCAGGCCCGGCCCTGCTTAGCTTCCGAGATCTGACGGGATCAGATGCCACAGGGCTACTGCTGCAGGCGTTACTTGGCTTAGAAACCTTGAAATAGAGAATAGTTTCAGTCCAGTTAGTGATCAACTTAGGGAACACTGTAAATCCAAATATATTTATGTGGAAGCATTAAAGAGACCCTTTTTCCTGTTTCAGAAGTGGAGACTGTGCTGAAAATCAAGCCCAAGATTTAATCTTAAGGTGTCTGAGCACACAGAAGTTTAAATATGCAGCTCTGGCAGTTTTCCTATTGCTTACATCAAGGCAATGGAGAAGGGATTGAACTCTGAGTTAGGAAGGTGAGTATTTGGGCAGACTTGTTTAAGAACCCCGAATCTACAGATTCTCTTGAACCTTCAGGGCTCACAAAATGGCCATCAACCCTTATTCCCTTATTAAGATCCATCACTCTCACATTAGCAAATAGATCTCACCTAAGAACATGCTTCAAGTGATGGTATGTGTCCTCAAGATCTGCTGTAACTTCCCTGCATTGTCCCTATATCATTAACATGGGCAGGATCTCAGAATTGTCTAAGTAGGAAGGAAAGAATCCCTATAAGAAGAAATATATTATTTCTTTGAAGAGCTACAGGATGTGGTTAGTACATACCAGCAGGAATTTGAGGAGCATATATAGAGACGAGTTTTGAGGGTGTTATATGTAGGAAAGATAATTTATTTAAATGGTACCATTGTCTCATAATTTAGAATTTTATGTCCTGGCACGGACACAATGGTGAAATCTGCACAAAGGAGTAATTAAATGGAGTTGTCAGAACTGCTCTGCAGAGAAAGGGAAAAAGAGGTGTGTGTATTAAAATGGGTTAAATATTCAGAACAAAAGTATTCACAATCTGACTATGTTTTTTAGGAGGTATTCAATTGGATAAAGCTCTAAAGAATGCATTACTAAAGAAGAGCAGTGGACTCATGGAGAACCTCAGGGGAGTCTGCCTTCTATATGCCAGGTTGAATGGTAGTGGTTGCTGCCATGGAATTGGGCTCTTTAGTAAAAATGGCATGGCTTCAAACACAAAAAATTGGGTTCATGTTCGGGAGTGGGTTCAATATGTTAAAATTTAGAGGGTTCAGGTTCAGGTTTAAATCCTGAGTGTAGCTATCAGGGATTAAAATTGAACCTGAACCTGAACCCTGAATCAAGCATTTAAAAAAGATTTTTCTGAACCCAAACCTGAACCTGTGAACCCATTTCTCACTGTGAAAAATTCAGCTCAGGTTCAGTATTTTTGTATGTATATATGTATCATTAGCTGTTTAAAAAGTGAAAAAAAAAACTGAAAAATTTATTCTTCTATTTATATAAGGATTAAAAATTTAAATGCAAATCTGTACTGAACCTGAATCCTCTAAATTTTAACATATTAAACCTGCACTCAAACCTGAACCTATTTTTTTTTGGTTTGAAGCCTGGAAAATGGAGAGGAGATTGTGGAATAGCAAAGGCTAGATGATGGCCTTTAACAATCAAGTGCAAGGTGGATATAATTACTGTGATGGGTACCAGGCCATAGTAGCAATCAAGGTGCTTTGGCATACAAGTAACTGTGCTGATGCAGAAGTGACTATAATGTTCTATAGGAGGGACACAGACAAGGAATGAGGTATTTCTTTACTAATACCGTGGTAACTTGGCACTCAACCACAATCCATTCTGGAAGCCTGATTGAGTACAGATTAGTTTGAATGCTGATCACTTTTTTCCCCATAAAAAATAATGTAAATATATTTAATTTGTCTTGACACCATACTGAATAGCTAATTCAGATACACATATACCACTCACATACTTAGCAATAAGGTTTTATATTAGTCAGCTGGTATGTCACTGTGGTAAAACACCCAACTGAGACAATCTTATGGGCTCACAGTTAGAATATTTCTGTCCACCAAGGCAGGAAGGCTTGCCATCAGGGCAGGCATCGCAGATCAGGAGCAGAGAGCAACCAGAACTGTGGGCCTAAGCAAAAACCTCCAAAGCACTCCTTCCCACCCCAGTGACCTACTTCTGCAATGCTAGATCCTGCCTCCCAGAGTTCCATAAATTCCCAGGACAGCTCCACCAGCTGGGGACCAAACATTCAAACTCATGACCTTCAGTGGACATTTTAGATTTAAATCATAGCAGTTATTTTTTTTTTCTTTCTTGAAATTTATTTGTTTTCTTTTCTTTCACTTTTAGTGCTAGAAAGTTTCCTGGGTGCCAGGATGACTGTATGGTATATGTATGTATATATGCATAAAAAATCATACGATCATGAACACAGCACCAGGACATGTTCTTACTGCTTGAAATCAATTCATTTTCCCCTTTCTTTCATCTGGAAGCATCATGGGTAAGCATGGCATCTCATATAGGTTTTAGCACGGTAGTAGAGTACAGAGCAAGTGGTCAGGCACCAAGCAGAATTCTCTCACAAATATTGGTCGAGGACTGAAATGTTTGAGCATGGAGAAATTTGAGTACTGAGGTACCACTGTAATTACAACCAAATAAGGTGAAGAACTATAAGGTGCAGAAGGCTTATATCAGCTGCCACAATGAAAATCCACACTCTTGTGTCAACTTCTTAGATGTGGACCAATTCTAAAGCCTAGAAGACATCTATTCAGGAGGAAGTCAGTTGCCCATGAGGAAGGCTCCACATTTTTATATAAAGCCCATTTAATAAATATTATTCCAATTCTTTCTCAAAACTGTCCTCTGACCAGTGAGAGTTGCTCAAAAAAATGTGGTGTCTTTAATAAGACCAATCCCCACAGCCTTTGGCATTTAATTTGATGCTGTTGATCTGATTTTTTCAACCTCTATCAAGAAAGTGGACCAAAAGCAATTGATAATTATGTGGGAATGATAGAATTTCCTTCCACTCCTCTTGACCAGGTTGTGTTAACTCTCTTTCTCCCACAAAAACTTGCTCATCTGGGCCTTTTGTAGGATATCAAACTGTACTGACATATTAGTGGTTACATGGGATATGATCAACAGAAAATGTTATGTACTTTGGGTGCCTTGGCCTAAGGGCACATGAATACCAGATGGAAGAAACTAAATTCTAAACTTTTAAGGGCATGGCACAATAATGAAGGTTTTAAGGGGCTAATATCTAGGACCTGCTGGGATATCTCCTCTAAAGTGAAGGGCAAGTTATTGCACCTTGAAGCACTAAGAAAATGTCACGGTCCTGGGAAAATTTCTTTGGGTTTTAGAAACAGATATGTCATTCTTGGGGATTCTTTGGGGTGACTTAAAAGGCCATGTGCTTTGAGTGAAGCCCACATACAGAGGGCTCAAATCAGGTTGCAGCACAAGCTGCTTTGAAACTCAGACTTTATGTCTTAGAAGAGCCAATGATGCTAAACATGTAGTTAAGAGGATTATGTAGAACCTTTGGTAACCCCAAGGACCCAGGTGTCCAAACCAAGACTATGTTTTCTGCAGTAGAGAACTATTCTGTGTTTGAAAAGTAGCTCCTATCATGCTATTAAACTCTAGTACAGATTGAACAATTCATTGTAGATGGTAAGTAACTATGCATCTGGACCTGCCCATCATAAACTGAGTATTTTCAGATCCTATAGGTCAAAGTGGGTTGGGATTTAGCTCAGTTGGTAGAGTGCTGCGCTGCAGTCTCTGAGGCCCCGAGTTCAATTCCCAGTACCACAAAAATGGGAAAAGGGCCTGGCAATCCACTCCCAAGGCAATCCCAAAACAGTCAGCCATTGAAAACCCTATGAGGGTCGCTATGAGTCGGATACCGACTTGATGGCACCTAACAACAACCAACAACAACAACAACAACATAGGTCAAAAGTTTGGGTATGCTATAACCTTTTGTATAACAGAAATGTTATGTTCAGGGTTGGCCTTGAGAAAGATTATAGGGCACAAGTAAGTTCCTTAGGCAGGTACTTTCATGACACTCACCTCTATTAACCAATGCCTTGTAGGAGTTTCCCTGCGACCACCTGATAGAGGAAGACAAAGCCCAGGCTCAGTGCATGGATGGGGTTGCTAAATATGTTAGTGCAATCTTAAAATGCCAGTTACACCCCATTTTCACTCAAGAGTGACCCAGAAAGATAGTGAAGAGAAAGCCTCCTGCTAGGAAGAATTCTGTGTGGTGGTCTTTGGACCACTTATTTTGTGTGGAGATAGAAACATTACAGTATAGGGTTGTGCATGCTCTTGGGCAGTGAAAAATGGCTTAAGTGAATGGTCAGGGGATGGAAAGAGGGAGATTGGAAGACAGGACACAGAAGTCTTGATACCTCTGGATAGGATGGGTAAAATGCTTCCACAAGCAACAGTGTGAAGTTTCCACTGAATCTTGTTCTATAACTGCTTCCTATTTATTTTGGATTTCTTAGGCATGGAAGAGTGTCAAGGAGTGTCTTGTTCTGTGTACATAGGGCTATCAGTTGGACTTGACAGTGTCTAACATCAACAACATGCCAAATGGGAAGCTTATTTATTATGAGGAACCAGGGGTACTGCTATATAATGAGAGCATGAAGATACACATTTAGAAGTTATATGGGTTCCTTGGGGACCTTTTGTGGCTTCTATGTCAGTGATAATAGTTAAAGCATATGCAGCAACCACAATTTAACACCGGTTAGGTCACCAACGCCTCAAATTCCTCAGGAATGAAGGTACACATCATCTAACTGGACTAGTGAATTATTTGGAAATTTGAAGGCGACCATAATTCCTTTTTATAAAATTAGCATCAGCATATTTCAAATATGGGAAGAGGTGTAATCCACTACTAATCAGCAGTCATAAACTTGTATTTTCTGATGTTTACATACTATTCCCTGTGCTGTTACATGTATAAACTTGTATTTTGCCAATTTTGCATTATAGAGTACATCCCAAGTATCAGTGATATGGACATCTTGCTTGTTCATCTCACCAACATCATCATTCAGAAACACAGGGAGGACTACAACTGGCTCCACAGGGGCAAGTGGTCTGTGAATAACCCATTTGCAGAGCACTCATGGAAATAAAGTCATCAGTAAGTTGTCTAATGAGGTCCATTTTATTATCCCACTGTCCCCAAAGCCTGTGAGATGGGTTTGGAACAACAACAAGGACTGCTTTGAATGCTATGGCTACAACATGATGATAGGCCATGAACTGGAAGGCCTCAATGATTGAGATTAATGTGCACCAATCTTTTACCTCCAGCACTGCCAACCTTTGAACTCTTAAGTATAATCTGATTGATGGAATGTTCAATATAGTGACAAAAGTCCAGGGTACAAATGCAACAACTCACCCATAAAGAAAGTTCTTGGCAATTATGAAATTCTATAGATGAAGAGCTGGCCCAGAGTTACAGGGCTGATAGTCGAACAGTCCCTCTGGGGCAGCCCTTAGGGCCCAAAATGTCTGATGGACAGACTCAGTGAGAACTATTCTCAAAAACTGGAAGTAACTGCACAGAGAGCAATAAGACTCACAACTGGACTGTATCAAAACTCACTCACTACCCTTACACACCATAGGCCAGATGTAAATTAGTCCACTAGATCTATCAGATGACCCAACTATACCACTCCTCCGTATATACCTGAAGGAATATAAGTTGGCATACCACAGACATACCTATCCATCCACGTTTACTGTGACATTATTCACAATTACCAAGTTATGGAATTAGCATAGATGCCTGTCAATGGATGAATGGATAAGGAAAATGTGGTATATATACACAATGGAGTTTTATTCAGCCATAAAAAAGAGCAAAACTATGTCACTTTCAAGATGATGGATGTAATGGAATATCATCATTTTAAGAAAAATAAGCCAACCCAGAAAGACAAATACCCATGCTTTCTCTCATAGGTGGAATCTAGATTTAAAAAAAGATATGAAAATAGAAGGGGGACTATTTGGGAAGATGAAGGGAATCAACAGGGGAGGGGCAAGAGAAGGTAAAGGGGAAGGTGAATATGAGCAAAGTACATTATATACATATATGAAAATGTCAAAAAGAGTCTTAGAAAACAAAAACAGACACCTCATTCACTACACATGACCCATGCTAAAGAGCTACTTTGGGATTTACCTTTTTTTGGAGGTTTTTCTTTTATTAAGCAATGTAGATAAATAAAGGTATTTCTATAGAAGGTTAATAAATCATACTTGAAAATATGGATGAAAAACTTCTCCATAAAGAAGTTTAAACTGTATCTACTCATTACCAACCAACTTTATTAAATATTATTCTGGAGACTAATAAGATGATTTAGTATGAGAAAATTGATTGATATATTAACAGTTTAAACAGAAAAAATGTAAATAACAGATGAATAAAAATATTGAATAAAATCTGAAACCTATTCTTGACACTCTTTCTTCCTTCCTTCCTTCCATCTTTCCTTCCTTCCTTCCTCCCTTTCTTTCTTTTTGTGGTACTGGGGGTTGAACCCAGGGCCTTGAGCTTGCATGCTTTGCAAGTGCTGGACCACTGAGCTGTACCCCCAGCCTATTTTTTCAGTTTTTGAGACAAGGTCTCACTAAGTTACACAGACTGCCTCTGGTCTCAAACTTGTGATACTCCTGCCTCCACCTCCCCAGCTCCTGGGATTACAGGCCGTGCACCACTGCCCCCGGCTCCTTGACACTATTTCTAAGTATTTAAAATATGAGGTTGATTTCTTTAATGATACGAGGAATTTTTTACTAAACTAAAAATAAATATTATTCCATGTACAGCTATCAAGTTTCTCAACCACATAGCATGTGTTTTATCTTCAAATCATGAAACATACAGGAGGATATGTTGGTCTCAGAGAAGTCAACAACTTATCTGAAGAGGGATCTTTCATATCTTTCAAACCACATAACCCAAATTAAGCTACATGATTTGGCTCAAGAACAGAAGCCAAGATAATATAACAGAATCCAGGTGTTGTCAATCAATCTGTGTATTTTTTTTTAAAGTTGATAATGCTGATAAACTGGCACAAGTTTTCTTCTAGTATGGTTTAAACTTAGCACAGGAATACCCTAATCAAAGGTTAGTACAGTTCTTTTAGGTTTGGCCAAGGATCAGCCCATTTGCCCCAGCCATCCAAGTATATAAGCACAGGGTTGCAACATTCCAGTCATGAATAACTCTGAATGTACGCACTGCATATTATTAACATATATGGATATTCTCATACTTCTTGGGCAATTTACATTTGTGGTGGCTATGGCACTAGTGACATCTCATCATTTCTCAACACCTCAAAATTTGTCTTCCCAAATTATAATATAAAAACCTATGCTACTGGAAAGACATTATCAATATGGCAGAACAGGAGATGCCAGCCCTCTTTCCTCAACAATCACAACAGCTATCCACAAATGAAAATAGTCCTGGAGGCTGGAGTCTAATTAAGTGTCTACAGCAACATATGACACCAAATAAGGAGAATAGCCACACAGAAAGAATTGCTGGGGAGACTGGCTTAGCAGAGATGTCTGTACAAAGCTAGGAACAAAAAAGAGTGGGAGATATGTGTATTAGACATACAGTAGATGTCATCATAGTCACTCTCGTCTTGCTCTATAGAGGACTCTGGTGGCCTTTGCTGTCATGGACCTCAACAGCCCTTGCCATGAGTGTGAACTCCCCCAATTTTCACAGCAGAAGGCCAGATATTGGTCATTAGCATGGACTCCAACAGTCGGCTCCCAGACAACATTGTTATTTTTCACTAATGAGGCAACCAATATCTATCACCATCATGGACCCCCAAGAGAAATGCCATCCTCCTGCCTCAAAAGAGCTGCTGCTGCATCATTCCAGACAAAGTCTGCCACCTTACTCTTCACTGTGTGTTCCTGGACCCCAGAGCTGTGGCTGCTCTGCCTGTGCCCACATTTCAGGTCCTAGCTCTGTGGTTCTGCATGGACCCTTGCTATAGACTTGGCTCCATGGCTGCTCAGCAGACACCTGCATCTCAGATACTAGAGCAATTACTACTGCAGGCTAACCTGTGCCCTGGCTCCCAACATGCTCTAACTCTCTCAGGCATGAGAATAATATTTCAAGATGTCAGTAGGCAAAAGGTGATTAGTTTTTCAAAGGTAATTTGGTTTTTGTATCCCTTTCTGAAAAGATGAAGCACAGTTCATGTTCAGAGAGATGGACTCCATTAAACACTTACGGTCTTCCTCCAAAGGTACTGGAATTCTCCAACATGCCGTCACTATCTGTTAGGATAAGATTTAGATCTGGCCTCTCAAAAGAAAATTGACTCATTACATCAATAATATCATGATAATTTTCCCTTCAGAAGATAAAGCCAAAAGCACTTTTAAATTACAGTGCATAGGAATAGTCATGGATGCTTGGTTTAGGACAGCCCAGTCCGTCTAGGAATATTTTGGATTGAGGCCTCTGAGGATATTTCATAAATATTAAGGAAGAAATTATTATTCCTTCTGGGTCCTACTATTAAGAGGCACAAGGCTTTGTTGAGTTATACAGATGCTAGTGAAGATATATACACTTGATCTCTGATGTATGATGGTTCAGGTTGCATGTTTTTAACTTTATGATAGTATGATTTCAATAAAACTCCAGTAGAACCTATATTTTGAATTTTGAGCTTTGGCTTTTCCCAGGCTAATGATATGGCATGTGATAGATATTCTTTTGTGATGCTGGGCAGTGGCAACCAGCCATATCTCCCAGTTAGTCAAGTGATCATGAGGGTAAACAACTCATATTCTCTGAGGTGCTCTGTTGCTAAACTGTAATGCTTGGTAGGTTAGGTGTAATAAGTGGGCAATTATGGGTTTATTGGAATGCATCACCATCATATGTTTTGGGGCATTTGTACCACATTTAGGTATTCTGTTGTTGTTAGGTGCCATCAAGTCAGTGTCTGATTCATACATGAATGTGACCCTACATGCAACAGAAGAAACAGTATCGTATTTAGTTCTTCTCTGTTATTCATAGGGTTTTCAATGGCTGATTGGTTTTTTGGGGGGAGTGGGTTGCCCTTCTCCCAAGCCTACAGCACCTGGTGTTCCCAGGTGGTCTCCTATCCAAGTACTAACCAGGCCCAACCCTGCTTAGCTTATGGCTACAGGCATGGATATTCTATTAGCCCCTAAATATATAGTAACTAGAAAAGAAAAGAGGCTGGGATTTAGCTCAATTGGTAGAGCACTGTGCTGCAGTCTCCGAGGTCCCGAGTTTAATTCCCAGCACCACAAAAATGGGAGAAGGACCTGGCAATCCACTCCCAAGGCAATCCCAAAAAAATAGCCATTGAAAACCCTATGAGGGTTGCTATGAGTCGGATACTGACTTGACAGCACCTAACACCACCAGCACCAACAACAACAGAAAAGAGAAGCCTGCAGCTGTAGCCCTGTGGCATCTGATCCTGCCAGATCTTGGAAACTAAGCAGGGTCAGGCCTGGTTAGTACCTGGATGGGAGACCACCTGGGAACACCAGAAGCTGGTGGGCGAAGCTGGTTGGGAGAAGGACCTGGCAACCCCCTCCCAAAAATCAATCTGCCATTGAAAACCCTATGAACAGCAGAGAAGCACTGACAATAGTGTTTCCCCTGTTGTACAGAGGGTCACTATGAGTCGGATACTGACTCGACAGCACCTAACAACAACAACAGAAAAGAAAAAGGGCTACATTTGAACGAAGTTTGTAATAAACACAATCTCTGTGGATATACAAAGGATAATAGTATAATGGCTACCTCTGTGACTATATAGCTCTAATGGACTAATGATTTTATGTGAGTCTACTACTAAGATTCAAGTAGATTGGTTTTTAGTAAAAGTCTAGTTCTGCCATCTAATGGCAACTACTGGTAATTTGAATTAGAAAGCATGTGACTTAGAAACAATTACTAGCATGCTCTTAAACTCTTGTGGAAACAGCCTATGTGGCTAAAGGAAAACCAATTACACACACACACACACACACACACACACACACACACACATAGTTGTTGTTGTTAGGTGCTGTCGAGTTGGTATCCAACTCATAGCGACCCTCATAGGGTTTTCAGTGGCTGACTATTTCGGGATTGCCTTGGGAGTGGATTGCCAGGCCCTTCTCCCATTTTTGTGGTACTGGGAATTGAACTCAGGATCTCAGAGACTGCAGCGCAGCGCTCTACCAGCTGAGCTAACTTCCAGCCCGATATGTATGTATAATGAATTTCAAAAGACATTTGAATAAAGGAAGAATTGTACAAAAATTTCCTTGGTAAAATGTAAATGCTTTACTCAGTAATATACTAAGGTGCAGGCATCATATGTATGAACAGGTAATCTCTCCCTATCTCTAGGATCAGTGACAGAATAGCCACTCCTATTTGTGAATTGTCAGAATCTTATGGCTCCCTCAGGCCTGCTAATGTGTAAAAAACTGCTTACATCACCAGTGGGAGGTTTTGTGTTTCTTTCCATAGTGTCTTGCTATGTAGCCCAGACAGGCCTTGAACTCACAATCCTCCTGCCTCAGGCTCTTGATTACTAGGCCTACAGGGATATACTACCATGCAATAGGTGTTCTTGTATTGAAAAATTGAACTTCATATGGAAGTCTGATTCCATTTTCCCAGCAGATAGTAAATTTGAGGAAGTAAAATTTTAAAAGGCAAAGGTAATTCTGTACACTGGGCTGAACTGACAGAAGTATATGTAGTAACATAAAGGAACTTAATTTTGTTCTAAAACAAAGTCCTAGTTGAGATAAATATGATAAAGCTATGAATGTTCATGGATTCTTGGGCCAGAGCTGATAACTCAATGGTCTGCCTAAAAAATATTTAATGGCTGAACAGGTTGTACAGAATGCAATTTCAGAAGACCAATGGAATTTCAAAAGGAAAATTAAGGTATATTGTATGGATACCTACCCAAAGATCTCTATTACTGGCTCAGAGGAAAACCAGAATGTCAATGTGAGTGCCTTGGTCCACCATGTGCAGGTAGCCACTTGGATATGTAAGATAACAGGTATCATAGTGTCCAAACCATGCAACAACAAGTATTACAAACAAATTCCACTGATACCCAACAAAACCACTACTATGGCAAAAGACTTTCCTGAATGTTATCAAGAGAAAACCATCTGGCATTGTCCTTGAAGAGAATCCTCCAAGAACAAAGACTAACATTGAGCCACTCACAAGATCTCTGAAGTATTCAAAAAGATTGTTGACAAAACTAGACACTTGTATCTCCTTGGATTTTGCTTATTCTTTAACTGGAGTAGCAGCTGAAACATCACCAAGGTCATGGAAATATGTTGGGATCCCTAGGGGGATAGAAAGTACCCCAACTGTGGCTGACCATAGGAGCCCATCTTGCCCACTTGGAGGACCAACTTCTCTTCTCCTGAGTGAGTGACCCTTACCTTACATCTGGGTTACTTGCCCCCATTGAACCCTATGGGGCAAGATGGCAACTGGTTACCTTTGCCCTACATCTGGGTATCTCACTCTTCCCCACTCCCATCAAGTAGGCCAAGATGGCACCCAAGGTATGGTAGCATCTAAACCCCCCCTGGTGCCTGATTGGTCATTTCTGATCCAACACTGTTCCCAGATTGGCTGGCTATCAGGCTATATAAACTCCAGAACTCAGAGCTCAATAGCTTTTTCTGAACACCATCTAAGAGAACCTCACCAGTTCCTTGTGGTTCCTTAAAAGCCCAAGGTCCATTAAATCACCTGCCTAGCCTAGCCTTCAGTCTTTCTCCGACTGAAGTAGAGCATTCACTCTACTTCAACCTGCCTGCCACCTCTACCCGATCCTGACCTCTACAACACTGGATATCCCCCAAGGACTGACAGCTTCAAGAGGCAAGCCTCCCAGAGGCTCCAGAGTCAAGCCCAGGGCCTCTGAAGTGGTGAAGCCTTTGAGACGGAAGAGCAATGACACTTGGGAGTCTCTGTCCCAGCAGCAGAGAGAGCAGCTGAACGCTTTCCTTCTCCACCTCCCTTTTCTCCTCTCCCTAATCCTCCATTCCTTTCCCTTCCTTTGTGAATAAACCCTTGTTCTTTTATCCTGTGTGTGATGCTCTATTCTCTGGCCACAGCCTCGCCACCAGGTGCAGTATCAGGGCACCCATTCTCACACCCAAAATGCAGAGAAAGAGAAAAAGAACCTAACAGAAATAGGCATTTTATATTAATTTGAAACCATAATCTAGATCTTATAGGATCAAGAAACATATTTTATCATGACCATTGGACAAAAATGAGTCAAAAACCTATAGAGGACTGGCTTAGTTGAACATTTGGAATAGGATATTTAAACATTTTTTTAATCAAAGTCATGATAAGATCATGAATAGCTTCCTAGCTCAAGGGGGTTAATGTATGCCTCACCAAAAAGGTTGAAATGAGAAGTGGTAAGTGTGAAACTTTGAAAGAGATTTCAAGGTAGTGGAGTGTCTTTGTGGGTTTGTGGTTGTTGTTATTAGAAGCACCACTGGTTCTAGGCCTAGGAATGCATCTGTATCTTGAACTAAAAGAGACATTGCTGTTCAAAATACTATCCTAATTCTTTTGAACAAGACTATATAGATTTCTAAGATTCCTCTTGATTATTGAATATTGACTGTGTCATATGGTTATTAAAATTGATTGTAAGCACTATTCCTCTCTAATAATTTCATGATTTATCTCTCCAATTCTCTCTTTCTGGAAATGGACAATGAGGAGGCCATAACAAGGCTTCTATTGCTGTCTTACAAGCTTTCTTCTTTGTATGATGTACCATTTTCACCTTTTTACTATTAACTTTTGTGTACCTGATATTTAAGGTGCAACTTTTAAAAGCAGCATTTAGTTCATAAACACTATCTTTTAGTCCCCCATGTGCCTGGGAGCTTGTTATGCTGTGGGAGCATGCATGTTGTGATGCTGAAAGCTATGTCACCAGTGTATCAGATGCCAGCAGGGCGACCCATAATGGACAAGGTATCAGCTGACCTTCCAAACTAAGACAGACTAGGGAGAAGGACCTGACAGCCTGCTCCTGAGACAATTGCTGTTGTTGTTTTTAAGTGCCATTGAGTTGAGTCAGACTCATAGTGACCTTATGTACAATAGAATGAAACAATCCCTGACACTGTGCCATGCACATAATCATTTTTATGCTTCAGTGTAGTGTTGCATCCCTGAATCAATTTATCTAGATAAGGGTCTTCCTTTATTTTATTGACCCACTACTCTCCCAAACATGATGTCATTCTCCAGGGATTGGTCCTTCCTGACAAGGTAGCCAAAATACATAAGATGCAGTCTAGACATCCTCGCTTCAAAAGAGCACTCTAGTTTCACCTCTTCTAGGATGTATGTGTTGGTTCTTTTGGTAGTACGTGGTATTCAATATCTATCTCCAGAGCCATAATTCAAAAGCATCAATTCTTCTTCTGTTTCCCTTATTCACTGTTCAGCTTTCACAAGTATATGATGCAACTGAAAATACTGTGGTATGAATTAGGCACATCTTCATCTTCAATGTGACATCTTTACTTTTCAACACTTTAAAGAGGTCTTTTGCAACAGCTTTTTCCAATGCAATGTGTCTTTTGATTTCTTGGCTGCTGCTTCCATAGGCGTTGATTGTTTAACCAAGGAAAGCAAAATTTTGAACAGTCTCAATCTTTTCTCCATTTATCACAAAGTTGCTTACTGAGACAGTTGCAAGGATTTTTGTTTTTCTTGATGTTGAGGTGTAATCCATTCTGAAGGCTGTGTTCTTTGATCTCCATCAGCAAGTGCTTCAAATCCTCTTCATTTTCAGCAGGTAAAGTTGCATTATCTGCATACCATAAGTTCTTAATGAGCCTTCCTCCTATCCTTATGTGACATTCTTCTTCATAAAGTCCATATCTAGGATTCTTTGCTCAGAATAGAGATTGAAGAGGTATGGAGAAAGGATACAGCCCTGATGCACGCCCTTCCTGACATTAAAACAAGCAGTGTTTCCTTGTTCTGTCTGAATGACTGCCTCTTGGTCCATGTACAGATTCCTTAATGTACAGAGTGCTATTAAGTGCTCTGGTACTCCCATTCTTCACAGTATAATCCATAACTTGTTGTGATCTACACAGTCAAATGACTTTGCATAGTCAATAAAACATAGACATCCTTCTGGTATTCTCTGGTTTCAGCCAATATCCATCAGTTGTCAGCAATGATATTCCTGGTTCCATGCTGTCTTCGGAATCTGGCTTGATTTTCTGGCAATTCTGTGTCAATATACTGCTAACGTCACTTTTGAGTCATATTTAGCAAAATTTCACTTGCATGTGATAATTTCCTCATTCAGTTGGATCCCCTTTCTTGGGAATAGGTATAAATATGGATCTTTTCCCATCAGTTGTTTTCCAGCCACGTAAATGTTTTCCAAATCTCTTGGCATAGACAAGTGAGCACCTCCAGTGCTGCATCTGTTTGTTGGAAGATCTCAATTTATATTCCCTCAATTTTTGGAGTCTTATATTTCACTAACGCCTTTGAGGCAGCTTCCACTTCTTCCTTCACTATCATTGGTTCCTGATCATACACAACCTCTTGAAATGGTTGAATATTCACCAACTCTTTTTGGTATAATGACTCTGTGTATTCCTTTCATATTTTTTTGATGTGTCCTGCATAATTTAACATTTTCCTTGTAGAATCCTTCACTATTGTCACTTGAGGTTTGAATTTTTTTGATTCTTTACACTTTAGAAAAACAGAGTGTGTTCTTCCCTTTTAGTTTTCTAAGACCAGCTGTTTGTACCTGTCACTATAATATTTGATTTTTGTCTTCTTGAGTTGCCTTTTGGAATCCTCTGTTTAGTTCTTTAACTTTGTCATGTTTTCCTTTTACTTTAGCTGCTGATGTTCACGGGCACATTTCAGAGTGTCTTTAGACATGTAATTTGATCTTCTCTTTCTTTTTCCTATCTTTTTAATAACCTTTTGCTTTCCTCATGAATGATGTCTTTGATGTCATGCCACAACTCATCTAGTCTTTGATCATTAGTGTCTAATGCAGCAAATCTGTTCTGGAGATGGTTTCTGAACTCAGGTGGGATATACTCAAGGTCATATGTTGGCTCATGAACACTTGTTCTAATTTTTTTCAGTTTCATTTTGAACCTGCAAGTGAGCAATTGATGGTCTGATCCACACTAAGCACCTGGTCTTGTTCTGACTTCTGACATTGAGGTTTTCCACTATCTTTTTCCACAAATGTAGTCAATTTGGTCAGTGACTTTTCTTATTACAATAAGAAAATACCATCATGTGATCTCCAGCATTATTTCTGCTACCAAGGCCATGTTTTTAAACTGCTGAGCTTTCTTCTTTGGTTCTAACTTTTGCATTCCAGTCAGCAGTACTTATCAGTGCATCTTAATTGCATGTTTGATCAATTTCAGATTTCAGGAGCTGGTAAAAAAACCTTTCATTTCTTTATCAGTGGCCTTAGTGGTTGATGCATAAGTTTGAATAACAGTTATATTAACAATCAACCATTGACAACCCTATGAATAGCAGAGAAGGGCTGCCAAAAATAGTGTTGGAGATTGAGTCCCTCAGGCTGGAAGCCATTTAAGAAATGACCAAGGAAAAGTTGCCTCTTCAAAACAGAGTCAACCTTGATGATGAGAATAAAGTCCCCAGGACCTCTTTTTGCTGATGAGGCACAACTCAAAATGAGAAGGAGCATAGTGGCTTCAGCAATGGACACAAACATAAAAAGATTGTGATCATGGCAGTGTTGGCTAGTTTTGTTCTATTGTATATAGGGTTGCTATGAGTTGGATTTGACTTGAGGGCACCTAACAAACAATAATCTTTTAGGCAGAGTAGACCATTTACATTTAATATAATTACTATTGTTGTTAAATTTCTCATCTCACTGTTTATCTTCTATTTGTCACACATTCTCTACATTACTTTTTCTGTCCTTTTATTTTTTAACCATCCTTTGGATTAATTGTGTTAAATCACTCCATTTTCCCCTTCCAATTAGGAGGGAATCTTATATTCCTGTTACTTGCTACCCTAGATATTACCAATGCATCATATAAATGAATAGTTTTACCACTTTTGGGGAAAGTAAGGATCTTGACATATTTTTGATACTTTTTTCCCCTTTTCATCCTTTTATGCTATTATTATTGTATAATTGTATATATATGTGTGTGTGTATGTATATATGTATACATGTATATGTGTATGTATATAATGATTGTTTAAATTGTTACTACAGATCAATATTCATTTAAGTTTACCCATATATTTAAATTTTCATTTGCTCTTAACCCATTCCTGTATTTCAATGTTTCCAATAAGGAACAGTTTCCTTCTGTATGATGAAATCCCTTCTGTACTTCTGTTG
The DNA here is from genome assembly GCA_007922755.1 of Pedetes capensis. Classification (NCBI taxonomy): domain Eukaryota; kingdom Metazoa; phylum Chordata; class Mammalia; order Rodentia; family Pedetidae; genus Pedetes; species Pedetes capensis. The sequence goes on along the minus strand of VMDO01026049.1, from coordinate 6,954 downwards.
TAAAAGTGTGCTTTTGCCAAATGTCCTCAGCTATTGTTTGTATGAAAATTTCTCCTTTTCATTTTTTATTGGAAATTTTTAATGTACAACTTAATGTGTTTCATTCTGACATGAATTTCATTGTGACATTTCCATATATGCGTTTCATTGTACATTGCACAGATAAGTTCTCCCTTACCTTCTTGTGCACTTCCTCCCTCTATCCCACCCCCTCTCCAAAGGCTTCTCTTCCACTTGCATGCCTTTTTGTGGGAATATTTTTCTATATATCCTTTGATCCTGATTATGTTTAAGGTTGAAAGTTTTTCTGTAGTGATCTATCTTTTTACATTGTCAGTAATATTACATGAATTTTCCAGCCCATTTGTATTATTATTATTCTTTGGTATTATTGATATTAAAATTACTTCCCAAACTATCAAAGTTGGGCTGTTTACTTTGAGGTTGCTCTCTCTCTCATTCCTCATTCCTCCTTGTTCCTCCTCTCCTGTCTTTCTTCTCCCATCATTTCTTCCTTTTGCTAGATCCCTCCCTCCTTCTTTCTGCTCCCTAAATTGTCCCTTCTCTGCTAAGTTGACTTTAGCTTTTTATTATATTGTGATTTCTGTATAGGACTTTTCCCTTCCTTTAATTTTGATTCAGCTCTCACATATGAGTGAGAACATGCATTATTTCTCCTTTTGCACTTGTGTTCATTCACTTAAAATAATTTTCTCCAATTCCATCCATTTTGCTGCAAATGACATTATTTCATTCTTTTTTTGATTGCTGAGTAGTATTCCATTGTGTATATGTACCAGAGTTTTTTTATCCATTCTTCTGTTGCTGGGCACTTTGGTTGATTCCATATCCTTGCTATTGTGAAAAGTGCTGCATTGAACATGGAGATGCAGGTGTCTCTGTGGTATCGTGACTCATCTCTCTTTGGGTATATTCCCAATAGTATTATCACTGGGTCATATAGTAGATCTATTTTTAGTTTTTTAAGATACCTCCATATTGATTTCCAAAGAGGTTGGACTAATTTACAGCTCTACCAGCAAAGTAGGTCTGGGATTTAGCTCAGTGGGTAGAGCGCTGCACTGCAGTCTCTGAGGTCCCGAGTTCAATTCCCAGCACCACAAAAATGGGAGAAGGGCCTGGCAATCCACTCCCAAGGCAATCCCGAAACAGTCAGCCATTGAAAACCCTATGAGGGTCGCTATGAGTCAGATACCGACTCGAGGGCACCTAACAACAACAATAAACCAGCAAAGTAAGAGGGTTCCCTTTTCTCCGCAACCTCACCAGCATTTGTTGTTATTTGTTTTATTGATCTTGACCATTCTTACTGGTCTAAGGTTGAATCTCAGAGTTGTTTTAATTTGCATTTCCCTAATGGCTAGGGATAGTGAGCATTTTTTCATGTGTTTCATGGCTTTCCTGCCCTCTTCATTTGAGAACTGTCTGTTCAGTTCCTTTGCCTATTTGTGTATTGGGTTATTTGTTTTCTTGGGTATTGTTTTCTTGAGTTCTTTATAAATTCTGGTAATTAGACCTCTGTCCCATGTATAGGATGTGAAGATTTTTTTCCCATTCAGTGGGGATTTCCTTTACTCTGTTGATTGTTTCCTTTGCTGTACAGAAGCTTTTTAATTTCATGTAACCCCATTTATCTATTCTTGCTGCACTTTTCATTTTTTTAAAGGCACACTTTAACTGCTTTTATTATCATCTAAGTTGTGCAGTTATAAATTACTGTAGTTAGAAAGTTCTGAAAGGTTACTGTTGTTTTTTAAAAAACCTCATCACAGAAATAACCCCCAGTATTTAATTTGAACTACAGTTCAAAAGGCCTGGCAAAAAACACAATAAAACAAGACACTTGATCCAATGTTAAAGCTCCACCAAGCTGTGTGTAGAATGTAAAGTCTTTGAAAGAAAACAGACACACAATCAGGCAGAGCTGGAGCACTGGAAATTAGACATGTCAGACAGACTTCAGACAAGATCAAGTACTTTTTTTTTTCTGAGTTACTGTAATTATACCTCTGTCACTCCACACATTGGATCTTCAAAACAAATAAAAATTTAGTTAACATCATAAGGAAATTACTGTATTTTTGTACTACTTGTCATAATTATATTTAGCAAATTCAGGTAGGCTTAACAACAACAGCCTCAATTGCATGTAGTTATGAAGATAATTTATTTATCTAACTGCTTTTTTGCTGGACAATACCGAATTAATGAGTTAGAAATCATAATGTTTTATGTCATAAAATACTAGTATCTTCATTTATATTTATAAGCAATCACTGCTTGAATTAAGGCTAGGCTTGTTAAATGACTAAAGGTAACTTTATTATAGCAACACATTGTTTATTCTAAAATAATTTTATTGTACAATGCATAACTTAAAGCAGCTTTTATTTTTTCTTGTATCTGTAAAATTGAGTTATTTTTGTTAAAAACCAATAACTCAGTACCACACCACTTTCTGAAAATGCCACATATTCCCTTCTTTAAAAAATCAGTTACAGCATGTCCCAGATGTAACTGCAGCAAAAGAATGCAAGGAATTGTCAATTCTTAGATATAGATTCTTGTCTCAAGCAAGCAATTAATGTGGTGGGAACAAGCAAAGGAGCAAGGAAACATGTGTAAATGAAAGACCTTTTTTTCTTTTTTCCCTCCCTTTATTAGTAAATGATGGTAGGGTACAAAGTAACACAGCATTGCTTTTTCCATTATGCAACTATTATATCACTTTTTGTTACATATTTATCAACTTAGAAGGTTTGTGGAACTTTATGGCTAATAGGTAGTAAAACTCAAATGCATATTTGGGTTATATTCCCCCATTTTTCCAATGTACTTATGAAATTGCATTATTTACATTGAGATTATCCTCTCCCCCTTTATCCCTCTACATTGATTTTCCTCCCTATCCCACCTTCCACAATCTTTGCTTCCTCTGCTAGAGTTCCCTCCCTCCTTCTTTCTACCCTTTATATTTTCCCTTCTTCACTAAGTTTAATTGTGCATTTTTATATCAACTTATGTATAGGATTGTTTCTTCCTTTAAGTAAGATTCAGCTCCCATATATGAGTGAGAATATATGGTATTTCTCTCTTTGAACTTGTGTTCATTCGCTTAAGATGATGTTCTCCAGTTCCATTCATTTTGCTGCAAATGACATTCTTCCATTTTTTTTTTGTTGCTGAGTAGTATTCCATTGTGTATATGTACCAATTTTTTTTTCATCCATTCTTCTGTTGATGGGCTCCTTGGTTGGTTCCATATCCTTGCTATTGTGAAAAGTGCTGCATTGAACCTGGAGATGCAGGTGTCTCTGTGGTGTGATGACTTGTGTCCCTTTGGGAACCAGTAGTGGTATAGCTGGGTGTATGACAGTTCTATTTTTAGTTTTCTGAGATATCTCCATATTGATTTCCAAAGGGGTTGAACCAATTTATGGTCCCACCACCCCTGTAAGAGGGTTTCTTTTTCTCCAAAACCTCGCCAACATTTGTTATTTGTTTTGTTGAGCTCAGCCATTCTCATTGGATTTAGGCAGAATCTCCATTGTTTTGATTTGCATTTACCAAATGGCTAGAGATATTGAGCATCTTTTCATGTGCTTCATAGCTTTATGAACTTCTTCATTTGAGAACTGTCTGTTCAATTCCTTTGCCCATTTGTGTTGTGGATTATTTGTTGTCTTGGAATTTGCTTTCTTGAGTTCTTTGTAAATTCTAGAAATTCGTCCTTTGTTAAATGTATGGGATGTGAAGATTTTCTCCCATTCAGTGGGCTCTTCCTTAACCCTGTCAATTGTTTCCTTTGCTGCACAGAAGTTTTCCAATTTCCTGTAATCCCATTTGTTGATTCTTGGTGAAATTTCCTGAGCAATTGGATGAAAGATAGTTTTTATGTAAAAGCAAAATTTCAAGTGGCACTCTGGTGCAGGTAGTTTCTATTTTCATACTCTAAAATGCATATGGTCTTGTAACCTTAATTTCTTTCTTCTTAAAGGGTCATTTTACATTGATTTGCTGAGAATGACATTCATGACACATTTCATTTATTTTTTTTTCTTTTTTATTGGAAATTTTTAGTGTATACCTTAATGTGATTCATTCTGACATGCTTTTCATTGTGACATTTCCATATATGCATTTTGATGTACATTATTCATATAGGTTCCCCCTTACCCTCTTGTATGTTCCCCCCACCCTCCCCATCTAAGTCTTCTCTATCTTTTACTTGGTAATATTTTTCTATATGTCATGACACATTTCTAAGGTGACATGTAAACTTGTGATAGGTTTGCAGAAGTTACAAGTGAAGTAGTAAAGCACTCAGTGATGACTTAATTAAAGGTAAACCAGCTTTAAGCTACACCTTGAAGACTTTCTCAGTGGTATTAATATAGGCACCTGTTCTTAAATCTAATCCCAGATTATATTTCATGGCTGTGTACATAATTTGTCTGGCAGAATGCTCTACAGTGTAGGCTAAACCAGAATGCACAATGTCTTTCTCAGATGTACCTGATATTCTATTTTGGAATCCTGCTGTGGGTATAATAGGAATAGTTCCATGATGCTTTCCAATTTTTCTTTCTAAACTCTCTTGAACAGACATTAACACATGGCAGTTAGAATCTTTCATATTTGAAAGTCAAATGGCCGTACCTGACATGACTTATACTGTTCAGCCACTTAAAATAAGACACTTTCACTCATCTAGCATTCACATGGAGACCAGGATTTATTGTTGTTGTTAGGTGCCATCAAGTTGGGTCCAACTCATAGCAACCCTATGTACAATAGAACAAAACACTCCCTGACACTGTGCCATGCCCAGCACTATGTGAATGCTTCTCTGCTATTCATAAGGCTTTTGATGACTGATTGTTTCAGGAGTGCACTGCTGGGTCCTTCTCCCAAGCATACAGCACCTGATATTCTCAGGTAGTCTCCCATCCAAGACCTAACCAGGCTTGAGCTTGCCTAGCTTCCAAGATCAGATGAGATGGGGCACCAGGGTGGTATAGCTATAGATTAGAAATCAGGAAGAACCATAATATTCCTTTTCAGAAAATTTTTATCAGCTTCTGGAGTTGGTCAATTGGCAGCTTCAGCAATAATCTTGGCTTTGACTGTGAGAACTGCCTCTCAGTGGCAGCAGGGATCAGTATGTCACAGTCTGCTTCCAAGATGTTTCTTTTGTAGAGTTTTGCCTCAGGAAAGCCGAAGATTGATCCATGTTGCCACCTGAAGTCTTTATTTCCTTTGGGTTAATGACATCTGAATTTGATACACTCCCATCAGATTCACCAACACCAACACATTTAGCACTAGAATGGTGCAAGTATTTCATGGAGTGCAGGCCTGCATTCTCAAATTCCTGAATAACAAATGTTTTATCCCCAAACCCTGGTGTCATTCCTATAATGCTCATGAAAGAAACTTCATAGAGGATGTTTTCAACCCCATGGAAAACACCATGGCCAGTAGCAGAGATACTACCATGAATACCATCCTGACTGATGGGTTTACCAGTAAAGGCAGGCATCTGCATTAATATCAGAGTACCCTAGGGTGCTGGTATAGGTGTTAGTGATCCATGACATCTCCCATTTACCTGTGTCATGTCTGGGGAAGGCACACCAATGTCAGGACCAATATAGCCCTTCTTTGCAAGTTCCATGGTGAATTATTTTGTGATTCTTTCCAACTCAGCACTGGAATCATTCTTGGGATTGATCCTAATGCCAGCTTAGACACCCCCAAATGGCACTTGTGTGTCCTGAGAGAAGCCAAAGCTTTCACTTCATCTACACTCACATTTTGCAGTAACCCATAACTCCTTTGCAGGGTGCACAGTGCTGGCGGTGCTGGGCCCTGCAGCTCTCGATGATCTCCTAGGAGCCATCACAGCACCGGATGGGGAAGGAGCTGGTAAGCAATGATTGCAGGGCTTGAGGATCTGTAGGATACCACTCACCTAGTGGCGCTTCTGCTCCTTGCTCTGCTGGGTCTTGATGTCTTCCATCAGCTTGTCTTCCATGATGTATCACGGTCAAAGCAGCCTTCCACCATCTTGAAGTTAGGGTTGTTTTCACCTCAGCCACTGCCTTGCTGCAAGGTGGCCCGGCTGACCATACAGGCCTTGGCTGTTGGATGACAGCGGGGGGGGAGTCGGCCAACGGCCCTGCCCAGCAGGTCGGCTGAGTCAGCTGCCATCCCGGACAGCAGCAAGATGTCATCCAAGCGGCAGTACATGGCGGAGGCGGGAGGCATCTTTGGAGGCCAGGAAGGAGAAAGAGCGAGGAGCCGAATGCCTTTTAAAGCGGCAACGTCCTGTCCTTCCGGCTGTGCCCTCACTGCCAGTCACTAGCCCTGTGACCTGGAGAAGCCAAGGTGGCGCCCCCTGCCTAACGACACCTGTGGCTGGCGCGGGAGGCGAAAGCCGGATGGCGCTGCCTAATGCAGCTTGGTGTAGTGCTGACCGCAGGTGGCTGGGGAGGCAGCCAAAGAGTTGCTCCTCCAATTTTGAGGTAGATTTTGTTTCATTTTAAGGTACAGACTGTCAGCAGGTATAGGGATGCTGTACCCTAATGCTACTGCTTTCTCGAGATCTCCTCTGGGGGATGCCGAGTCCTTGGCTGTCTCACAAAAAAGAAATTTAGGATGAGTCAGTGAGAGAGTAAAGCAATTTGAAGTCCCTTGGGTATGGGAAAGGGATACCACATGCTCCAGAGTGAGCACTGTGTCTACACCAAGAGAAAAAGAGCCAGAAGCAGGCCCAGAGAAGGAAGCATGGATTGGAGTGCCAGCAACAGGCAGGTCCTTCCCTAGAGACAATTACCCACCCTCCCCAGCAGCAGATACAATGGTTCATCTGTGTTTCCCCATATAAAAGACATTATACGAGACATCAAATTTTTTTTTAAATTTTTTTTT